>JANHGL010003747.1:0-17648 GCA_024611195.1 Ceyx melanurus | reverse complement strand
AGACACAAACAAACCCCGGCAGCGCCGGATGGCTCCCGTCCCAGCCCCGGCTTCGGCCGCAGCTGTCAAGCCAGGGGATATTTCTTGAGCGGATGCGTTTGCTTACGCAGAGCTCAGGGCCCCGCTGCTCTCCGCTTCCCTCCCCCCCGCCACCTTCTGCCTCTCCCGCTTTCCCAACCCTGCTGCCTCCCAGGGCCGGCGACGGCAGGAGGGTGTGCTGGGAGAGGCGTCCCCGCAGCCCCCCCGGTAGCTGCGTGTGGCACAGAGCAGCGGGGGGATGCCAGGGAGAGGTGTCGTCACTGAGGGGCACGGAGCAGCTCGTTTCCCTTCCCTCCTTTCGTGCCACGTTCGTTTGCCATGGAAAGGGGCCTCTCGTTCTGCTGCCTCCCCGGCGAGGAGGCACCGGGCTGCTTTGGGATTCGCAGCCATGGCACGTTGGTTCTGCCCAAGCCATTTATAACCCTCCTGTCGCTGTGACATACGGGCACCTGGGCTGCCCGGAAGAGCTTTCCTCTGGGGAGGGCACCAGGCAGCCCCTTTTCACCCCGAGCATCAGCTCCAGCTCGGGCTGGGGCGGCGGATTCGTTCCAGAAGCAGAGGGCACGTCCCCCTGTGATCAGCTGCCCGGCGAGCCATCGCTGACTTGGCTGAAGCTCACAATGGGCGAGCCCCTGCGAGCTGCTTCGTGGGGCTCCAAAGGGCTCTGTGGCCCCGGGACCACCTCCCATCCCTGCCCCAGCCTTTGCAGAAAGAAGCACGGTAACCTCCCCGGTCATCCAGGGGAGGAGAAGTGCTGAACAGCAGCAAAACTTTCCTTCCAGACACTTGTTTCTAGGTGGAAATGGGAAGACCCCCCCCCATCCTCCCCCCCCAGCACCGGCTGCGTTGCAGCGTAGACAAAATGCTGCTGAACGTGCAGCTTGGCTCGGGGAGGGTGAGCAGCCCGGCAGGTCCCTGCCATCCCTTGCCTTTGAAAAGAGAAGAGCACAAACAGCATCTCTGCAGGAATTCCTAAATTCCTCCGGAGCCGGCAGCTCTGTCAGCCCTCCTTCAAAGGCATCTGGAGATGAAAGGGGTGTGTTTGAGGGCACGCAGCACTTTGATCCCACCCTCCGACAGCCAACACCCCGGCGCTCGGCAAACAGCGAACCTGCCAATTTAGTGCTCACAAAACAGCTTCTGTTCAGGTAAACACTGAATTCAGCTTTAATCAGCCTGGCAAAATGGCCATGAAAGTGTATCCACCCACGCAGACAATCTCCTCACCTGTCACCCACCCCCTCGACTGACGGCGGTGGGAAAGGGTGTTTCCTTCTCCTGCAGACCTTGACAGGATCCCCTTGTCCTGAGGGGGTTTCAATGCCCCTGTTGTTCTACCTGAGCACAAGTGCTGCCTGTGTCCTGGCAGAGCTGCCAGCCAGGGCTGGGAAATCAGCACTGATCAAATGCCCCTCACTGGGGGCACAAGTGAAGATGAGCTTGTGTGGGATCTGCTTTAGCAAACCGATTCTCCTGCCTCTCTGGCTCCTGCCATCCATCCCACCTCCTCTCTGACAGGCTCACATCCTCAACCTTTAGTCCCTTTCCTCCAAAGACCATTGCTACACAGACTTCTGCCCAGATTCACAGCCCTGTTCTTTGCAGCTCAAGCACAGATCTGCTTGATGAGAGCTGGATGGGGGGGGGTTTGTCATGGAAAGCCCTGAAAGGAAGACCCAGCATCAGGGGGTGCCCATGGCAGTCTGGAAGCACAGTGATGCTAACCCCTGGATGAGTTCCCAGGTGCTACCTGGATTTTTTTTGATGGCAGGTGCCTGCATTCTCACTAGGTGTCCATCTCCCAGGTAGCTGAAAATCTCCCCACGTTGAGGAGGTTAATTCCTGCAGCTCAAATCCTGTGCTTTCAAGTGGGCAGGATATTCCCATCCAGGCAAAAAAAACCCATGACACACAACAAATCAATTATCAGGTTCCCAGCTACCTAATTCCACCTCATTTGGTGCACTGGCACACTGGAAACACACACACATCCTCAGGAGGCTGGAGCCCCTGGGTGTCACTGGGCAGAGCTCACCACCACAGCTGGGAACACGGAGCAGATTCCAAGGCTTTACTTTCCCTGGGCTCCTGCATCCCTTTACCTTCAAGCTTTGGCTTCTCTCTGCACCTTTTCTTGGCTGGAGAAGGGCTGTGTTTGGTGACAACCCTTCCATCCCCTCCTCTGCTGCTCCAGTTTTTCCTCTGGTGACCCAATTAGGAGCGGGCAAAAGGCAACTGAGGTCTCCAGGAGAAACCCTCCCCTCCCAGGAGAAGGGCTTTGCAAGCCTGTTGGCCACTGCTGCAGGCTGGCCCCGTGGGAGCCTGGCTGCTGAGTCACCACCAGCACGGAGGCACCCGGGGCACAGTGAGTGTCAGAGCAGATCCAGTGTCCCCAGTGCCACGCTCAGCCCCTGATGGATCCTCCCTGATGAGGTCAGAGCTGCTGTGCCATGCTGAACGAAGGAAAAACCCCTCCTGCCTCTGTTGGGTGGTGCAGAGCCTGCAGTGGAGGATGCTCTGGGGGGTTCCATCCTTGGGATGGGCACAGCTGGGAGCTCTGGGGCTGGAAGGAGAGAGGGCAGCAGGAGGGGCCCCTGTGGAACTGGGAGACTGGCAGCTGGCTCCAGGGTCTTGGTGCCTTCAGGAGGAATTTGATAGGAAGCCAGCAGGGATGGGCAAGAAAACACACCCCACCCATGCCTTGTGAGCAAAACCACTTGACTCTTTTGTGGAATTTTAATTGATTTTGCCTGCCAATTAACCACCTATTAATGACTGATTCTGTTTTTAAAGAACAACAAACCCAAGCACACCCTCAGGAAAAGCACCTTCTGCTTCCCTCCCCACACTGCTCACCCCAGGGGTTCTGTTCTTCACCCCTCTTAGCACGGGGCACCCTGTCCCTTCAGCAAGGCAAGGGCAGCACCTCCTCCCTCACTGGGCACCCTCTACCTACCAGAACCTCACCAGTTAAGCCCAGTATGCCCAGTGCATCTGGGATGTTTTTAGGACCAGGCTGTCAGGTTAGCTGACAACTTTGAGAATCACCCCTGGGTGCAACATCTCATTGTGGAGAGGTGGGTGACGTTTGTGTTCCATTTGCTTCTGGATTCCTCCAGACTTTCCCAGCACTGTGGGCAGTATGCATCATGCTCAGCAGCTGGATTTGCTGCTCAGCAGCTGGATTTGCTGCCCAAGCAGCTGGATTTGCTGCTCAAGCAGCTGGATTTGCTGCAGAGCTCCTGCATCAGACTGACCCCAGGGCCAGCTGGCAACAGTGGCCGGCTGCAGGTAGCCTGTTGGGGGTTAGAGGTGTCAGCAGCACAGGTACCCAGGGGTGCAGTGCCTGTGCAGGGGGTTGGGGTTCCTCTCCTCCCCTCCTCAGTCTCAGGCAGCTCTCTGTGTGAGTGAGGAGAGGGATTGTGAGCTCTCTGTGCCATGCAGGTGACGTGCTGATGAAGAGAGAGCACAAACTCAGTGTAAAAATGAACCTTCAGTGCCTCAGAGATCTCAGCTGTGCCACCCTGCTCTTCATGCAACCCCGGGCAGAGCCCAGCCCCGTGGGGCACCTTGCTGCAGTGAGCTGCCACCCTTCAGCCTCCATTTGCACCAGACAGGGCCGTCACCAGAATGTTAAAGAGTTCAGTTTGTTATCCCTCGTGGTAACCAAGGAGCTCTCTGAATGCAAATGCAGGGGGGACTGATGTGCCTGGGAACACTCGACCCAACCAAGGAGAAGTGTCATTTGCTGGCAGGGGGGGTTTGGACTCGATGATCTCCAGAGGTCCCTTCCAACCCCCACCATTCTGTGACTCTGTGACCACCTGCAGCTAAGCAGCGTGTTAACTCTGGAGCCTACAAACGGTCACCAGAGCGGGACATCAGCTTTTTGTCCTACCTACCTCAAACAAGAAGTGTATGAAAAGAAAAGGTCAATTCTGTCAGGAAAAGTCAGTCTGGAACATTTTGTATTCTTTCAGTGGAGGGCCAAGGGGAGAATGGTGGGAACTCCTCCCACCCTGCCCGGAGAGAAGGAGCAGGTTTCACCCTGTTGGTGTGATGACTGAGAAGGGCTCTGCTCTGTTCCCAGGATGCTGCTGTGGACGATGCAGTGTTGAGGAAGAAAGAGCAGAAGGATGTTGAACTGGACAAGAAAATCCTGGCTCTGCGGAAGAAGAACGAGGCGCTCATTCGGAGGTACCAGGTGAGGCTGCAGGTTCCCACCCTCCCCAGCTCCCCCCTGGGGGCCTCGGCTTGCAGCGTGAGCAGAGACAGCAGTGCTGGAGGGACTCAGTTGCACAGACACCATTTCCACACTGGAAAGCACTGGGGGCAGTGGGCAGAGCTCCTGGGTCAGACACTTGCCTGGATGCTGTGGCATCTCTCACCCTTCAAGCTCCTCTCTGCCTCACCCCTTCCCCACCCCTCACCTCACTGCCCTGTGGCTTTTGCCCTGCCTGTCCTTCTCCGTGCCTCCTGCTTGTCCCCTGGGATAGGAGGTTGTGTTCTCAGGACATTTGGTAGGTTTATCCTCCCTACTAGGGAGAAGCTCTTTGCTGTCTGGTCCCAGGGTTTCTCTGGAGCACAGAGGTGTTCAAAAGAGATTCCATGGGGGGAAAAAAAGGCAGATGAAGGCAAATCAGCTTTAGCAGCCTGCTGGTTACTGCAGCTGTGCCCTCTGAGTTAGGAGGAAGTGCTTCAGAGCTCCCCATGTTCTTTTGATGCTGCCTTGGCCAAGAGACTCGACCCAGTGGCCTGCAGGAGATACCCAGCCTGGCTTGTAGGAGCTGTTTGGGGTGATGTTGTGGGAACCTGGAGCAATGTCTGTGGATTTGTTTATCTTTTTTCTTAAGTGTCTGCAGACAACATCAGTAGGCAGCCAGGTCCAGGCTGAGGCTAAGGAGATGTGTGTGTTTCAGGAAATAGAAGAGGACAAAAAGCGAGCTGAGCAGGAGGGAATGGCTGTAACCTCCAGGAGACCCAAGCAGGATGGACTCACTATCACCATCACCAAAGCTCACAACGTAAGTGCTGCCTCTCCTCCACCACAGGCCAACTCTCACTGCAGTCCTACCTCAGCAAAGGGACTTCTCTGAAAGGAGAGAGTCTCCACAGCAAAGCTCCTGCAGACCCAGGATGTGACAGCTCTGCAGGGATGTGTGTTCAGAGTGGTTGTAGCTGGTGCAGATGAATTTCTGGCCACGTGCAGGTGCCTGTACCCCAGCACGCAGCATTAGCAGGGAGACAGATGAATGTGTGAACAGCCACAGGTGTCAACTTCACTGCAAATCAGTAGGCAGACTGTACTGGGTGTTTGTGTGTCACTGGAGGTGTCAGGAACACCTCTGGGAGTGCCCCTAGGCTGGGCAAAGTCACGTCCCCTTAGGCTTTGTGAGTGAGCAAAGCAAGGAGCCCTCGCTTGCTTTGGGGCTTCCCACAGCCAGGGCAAAAATCTGCAAGTCACAGGTTTCCTCCTTCACTGGACCAAACCCGTGTCTGACAAGCCCTGTCCAGCCGTCCTGGCAGTGTGGTGGGGCTTGGTAAACCACCCCATCCTGCTTGAAGCCCGGGGTGAAGTGCCCTGGCAGAGCTGGTGTGGAGCTCGCCGAGCCAGCCCACCCTCCTCCCTGCCCTCAGCACTCCCAGGCTCCTAGATCCAGGCTGGTGTGTTGCTCACTTCTCAACCACGCCCGTGCTGTTCTCCGGGGCTGTTCCACACATTTTTCTCTCACACAGGACCTGAAAGATGCAATTACCCAGACTGAGCACTATGGACAAGATAGCCCAGCCCTCTCGATGGTGAGCACCACCCTGAGCAGCCAGCCACTTGGCTTCCCAGGCCACCCCCATCAGGACTTAGGCTTTCCTGATCTAACTCAGAGTGCTGCAGAGAGAGATGAGGATGACATTTGTTCCCTAGAACCCTGGCATTTGAGTCTGAAATGTCAGATTTGTAAGTGCAAAGGCTTTGCAGACCCGCTGTAACCCGTGGGTTTTGCTGCTGAGCAGACAAGGAGCCCCTTGTTCCCCCCGAGTGCCACGGCACGGGGCTGGGCACCAGGAGCTGCCTCGGGCAGGGCCAGGCCCCCGGCTTGTGTGAGCTGTGTCTGGGGAAGGGAGTCCCCCTGCTCAGCTGAGGGGTTTGCTAACGTGGGGGGATTCCTGTTCCAGGACAAGAGGGTGGTGAGTGAGAAGTGGGGGAGCCCCTGTGCTACGAGCCCCGGGTTCGGCGTCGGCAGTGAGGAGGAGGAGGAGGAGGAGGAAGCAGATCACATGTTCACCTTCAGGATGGGGAAGAGGATGCAGCTGGCTGTGACCATGGACAACAAAGCCAAGGTGAGCACGAAGAGGATTCCTCACACACTCCAGCCTCTTGACTTACAAAGGGCCTTCTTTGGTACCTCTCACTGCCCAGCCTGTCCCCCAGTGCCCCATCTCCAGAGGGATTGGTTCCCTTCCCACTCCTTCTCTCTCAGTCCCTCAGCACAGCCTCAGTCCTCATCCCACACTTCCCATGCCTGATGCACAGGAATCACCCCCAGGCCTTGCAAAACCTCCACAGCCAGCTCCTCTTCTGGAGATCAGGCACCTCACTGCCCTCCTGGGTGACCAGTGTGCTTGTCAGACTGTCTTACTGTGCCTGGAAAGGGGCTGGAAAGCAGCAGGAGCTTGGACAGATTTAGCTGCATCACTATTCCCAGGGAGACAGTGGTGTTTGGTGGTAAAACCAGCTTCATTTCTCCCTGTTGCTGTATTCCAGAAAGCCCTAAATGCAGAAGAAAAAGCAGTGACACACGTGTGTCTGTTGCAGCTGCCAGTGTGATGGGCAGAAAACGTGACCCAGTATTGGCAGACTTAATTAAACATTGTGAGGGAAGGCAAAAGTAATTGAAAATGCTACTTAATTTTTTTTTAAATCCCCAAACATCCCCTCCTGGGCTCTACCCTGTCCCTCGTGGAGTCATTTGGGCTTGATAAAACTTTGGCAGTTGGCACTGGCAGCACATCCCTGGAAATACCTGCCTCTGGGAGCTTCATGCTCTTATTTTCTCCTCTTGGAGGGTGTCTCAGGGGACCCACCTTGGTCTCACTGGAGTCAGTGATGACCTGAACAAGGAGCAGAGGTGTCACCTTCTTTGGAAGAGCATGTGCACAGATGCAGCTCGGGGAAGCTCTCCAGCTGGTGGGTCTCTGCAGGGGTTGCTTCTTGCTGTTGCATACATTCTAAAAGAATTCAGAGGCAACCTGCCCTATTTATTGATCAAGACACTGCAAAATGAAACCAGAACTGAGGTCCAAGCCAAGGACACTCCCCGGGGCAGTGAAGTGAATCCCCACCCTTCCTGCTGCCCGGGAGCCTGGGCTGTAAACAGGAGGCAGGGAGCTGTTCCTCCTTCTGGGGTGGCCTGGAAATAGTTTTCTGACCTTGTGCCTCGAATGCTTTCTCATTCCTGTCTCTCTCTGACCCAGTTACCCTTTCTTTCCAAGAAGAAATGGGCTGCAATCACTGTGCCATTATAAAGTCATTGTTAACCTTGAAGGAATGGAATCATTTAGGGAATAATGCACCTTTCAGAATGATTTTTCAGGAGAAGGGGACTGAGGCCTCTCAGTTCCTTTGTCCCAGAATAGATTACCAGCAGCAGGAGCATCCCCTGCAAATGAGATCTCCTTCCAGCACAACCAAACCACCTCCTGATGAAAGGGGGGAAATGCTCTTTTTCTTAGAATAGCAGGTACAGAGAAATCCTCAGTGCTGAGGGAGCCTCACAGTGAAATCCTTGAGACTCCCCTCCAAGGTTTCTTGCAGCTGTCAGGAATAGATATCCTGGGCAGGTTACAGTGGAAGCAATTACATCTGTGGAGTGAGTGGCTCTCTCACATGGGCTGCATCCCCTGGAGCTGTTGCCATGATCTATAGCTCAGCACTCAAGTCCTAGGGGGGGATTTGCATTAATGCAAAGATAAATCACATTACAGCCCTGAACTCTCTGCTGGTGTTTTTCAGCATGGCCAATTCATTCGCCTCTGAGAATTTTTCTGCTGGAAACACAGGCTCCTGTGGGAACTCCCCACGGGGTCCCTGCAGCCCTGTCTGCATGGATTTGCTGCATCAAACACCTTTCCCAGGCCTCAGGACAAACCCCTGCCAAGGTCTCCTGAGTGGTGCTGTAAAGCACAAGCCAGCAGCCTGACTTGATGACAGAGGAAAACTGATTTATTGGTGAATGTTCCAGTGGCATCAATCCAGAACCTTCCTTTAGTTACTGTAAATATAGTTCCCAGAAGGGATCAGTAGGACGAGCATGGGACTGTAGTGGCTGAGAGGGGAAAACTGCTTTGATTTTGGACCAGATTTTATTTGATATCACATGAAGAACAATTTTAATTGTTGCTGCTGCCCTGTTAAGGCATCCTCTGGGGTGCTGGGGATGAAAAGAGGGCTGATAACTTGCTTCAGCATCTCAGTGAGCAAAGTATTCCTGGAGAGACCAGCTTGGTGATGCTGGGCTGACCAAATGGGTCACCACCATCCTTTCCATGACCACTGTGAGGCTCAAGCAGCAGAGTAGCTGGGCTGTGCAGAAAACATTCAATCCTAAACATCACAAATGACTGTCAGGTGATGGATCAGTTGATTCCCTTCCAGGGGAAAGGCAGCTGGAAAACTGCATAAACTGGACACAGGTCTGGGTTTTTCCTCTGCTCCCCACATTCATTTTTCCTCACACTCCTCAGGTGGGTGTTTTTAACACAACCTGAGCACTGGAGTGTGGCTCAGACACGAGGTGGGCACTTCTCAAGCTGTGGGACCTGCTGCATGGGAAGCAGAGGGGTTTTGTCTGTGCAGCTAGCCACCAAGGGCCAGGATTTCCCCGTGTGGGAGAAGCAAGCTAGGAAATTGCTGACACATGAGAACAATAAATGAGCAAGAGAAGACACATGTTGGCACACTGAGCAGAATGTGCCTCCAGGTGTCGTGTCTTAGCCAGCAGCAGTGTGGGGAGGGAGGGAGGAAGAGGGGGAGAGAGGGTATGACTAGAAAAGCTGGTGGTCTCCCAGGCTGTACATGTCTGGCTGAACAGGAATTTCCTGACTCAGGCTCTGAGCCTTCCTTGCCATCTGCTCCATAAGCTGTGTGTTAATGGCTTTGCCAACACCAGCCATCCCCTGGTGGCTTTCAGCAGGTGATGGCCCCAGGGAGGTGCTGCCTCCCTGTAAACCCAGGGGTGCACTCTGCAGCTTCCATCTGCTCACAGAGGTTGGGTACAGGGTCCCTGTGCTGGTTCTCAGGTTCTCAGCCAGCAGCTTTGCTGTCTCTTGCACTCGGGGCCCACGTCTGTCCTCGTGAGGGACATTCTCAGTGAGCTGTGAAGCCATCTTCAAACCACCCCAACAGTGCTGAGCCTTCCTGGCAAGTTATCTGTGACCAGCTTATCTGTCTGAAGGACAGGCTGTTGCCACCTGAGCACTGGAGAGCTGCAGGGAACAGCTGGTGGCTTCAGCAGGAATGAATGCTGGGTGCACAAGTCATGTTTTAATGGCTGGTTATTACCTTGCTGAGCCATCACTGGACTTGCTTTCTTAATTAAAAAAATATATTAACTAGAATGCTAAACACCCCGTGTCACTGCTCTGCTGAGGACAGAGCAAGCTCAGCTCTCCAGTTCATTAACTAAGCTCACCAGTATCACCCAGGATTATGGCCATGCCTGCCCAGGGCTTAAAGGAGGGAGGATATTGCCCTGAACATCTCCAGAAACTCAGGATTATCCCTGGAGCAAAGATACTTCCTGGGGCTAACAACCACTGACGAATAAAGCCCTGTACAGCTCAGCACCAGGGTGTCTGCCAGCTGTGAGGGATTCAGTGCTGCAGACAAAGTGTTTCCAGGCTGGAATGATGCTGCAGAGCAGGGAGATGGAGCAGTGGGCAGAGCAGAGCCTGTTCCACAGGGTGTAGCGTGTCCAGCTGCCTTTGGAGGGGTCAGCAGATCTCAGCCCTGCCCCAGAGATTCCAGTGGTGCAGGACTGGGCTGTGTGCTGGAGGTTCTGCCTCCAGTCACCCCGTGTTCCTGGTGTGCCCATCCCTGGAGGCTCCTGGCCAGGGAGGCAGGTGCTGCAGGGAGCAGAGATTCTTCCCTCGAAAATTGCTCTACAGATTGCTTTGGGCAGCTGCCCAGATTGCTTCCAGAGACGTGGGCGAGGAGCAGGTTTTGAGCCTGGGAGAGGCTGGGGTGAGAAATGAAAGGAGAGAGGTGCAGTCTTGTCCTCACCCAAGCAGAGAGGCTGGATTTGTCCCTGTCGTGACACCACTGGCATTTCTGGGGTTAAATCACAGACCCATGATGTGCAGGGGGCATCAAAAAAACCTCAAAGCACTTTTCTTCCCTGTCTTCCATGCTTAAGAGAGTCAGGGGAGCTGTGAAGTGCACTCCTGAGCTTATCACTGCATCCTTCCCAGTGGCAGCAGCAAGCTTTGGTTGGAAGGTTCAGGTTTGCAGAGGGCTGGCAGGATTTCTGTGGCAGGAGTTCTGTTTTCACTACCTTCCCATCACAACGGGAGGGTTTTTTTTCCTCTGAAAGGCAGGATTCAGTTAGCACAGCTTTGCCAGCTACCCTGGAAGAGGGGTATTTAACGGGAGAGTGAAATAAAACTGTGTTTTCCCGTGTTTATCAGAAGGCAAGAGCACCAGCATGGCCCATTAGTGCTGATGATACACAGTGCCTGTCTGAAATGACCATGTTAATCCTCTGTTTCCGAGCCACTACATCATCTCAGTGTCCCTGCCAACATGAGGGCACTCCTGTGGCCACAGAACCCAGAGGGGATGGCAGGAGAGGCTTGCCACTTCCAATTAGCCAGCCTGGCTCTGTGGTCTGAAGTACAAGACCAAGATGGTCTATTCAAAACATTAATTTTTCTTCCAGCCACATCCATTTATACTGATTTAAAAAGACACTGACATAAAGAAAAACCACACTTGGTTTCTTTGACTGCAAGCAGGAATCCTTTGCTGACCATTCCGACTCCAGTCTCCACTTCCAGTGAAATTTAGGGATAAAATAATGAATCCTAGAAGATAAACAGGATTTGAAATGCTCTTTTCCTTTTAAAAACACTCTGTGTTTGTGCTGGCAGCAGTTCTGGCCGTGGAAATACGTTACCTTGGACGTGATGGGATTTAGTCATTCAGGTGCCACTTAAAAGCCAAGAGCTAAGTGCTTGTGAGCTCTGTGGCTGCTCCTGGGGTCTGGTCTCTACACCTAGTTCTGGTTGTGTAAAGCCAGAGCTGCAGAAAACAGGCCAAGGTACTAAAATCCTACTTGGATTTTAAACTCTTCCTCTCACACTGCCGTGTGCACACCCAGCCAGGTGTGGGTGTAAAGCCTGGGGGAGCTTTACTTGCACAGGGGGAGCAGAATGGGGCCAGCAGCAGGATCACAACGTAGCTGAGGTGGGATGGGGTCTCTGGAGGTCACCTTGTCTGCCCCTGCTGAGGTATCCTTATCTCACTGGGTCAGTCAAGTGCTGACATCTCCACAGCTTCTCAACCTCCTGTGCTGCTCATGTGTCTACAGGAGCCTCTCTCGTGGATCCTCACACCTCTCACTTGTGAACTTTGGCTTTTCTAGCTCCATCCCTGCCTGCCCAGCCTCTGCTCCCATCATTTCTGGAGAGCCTGCCCCTTTCCACTTCCCACACACTCCCTCTGTGCTCAGGTCAGCCAGGAGCAGCCTGCTCAGCCAACTGGCCTCTTTCCACACCTGCTCGTTTCTGTGTGCAACAGGAAGCCCTTACAAATGTTCTTATGCCTTGTCCATGGAATCAGTTGAGTCTCCTGGGCTCTGTTCCCCCTCAAAGCAGCTTCCTGCAGGATCCTGCTGCCAGTTCCCTGAACAAGTCATCACCTGCAGCACATGGTGCCTGGGCTGCTGCTTGCCTTCCTTACAGCTCTCAGGAACCCCCTGGCTCTGCTGACTGACCTTCAGCCAGTTCTGACTGCAGTTTAGCATCCAGGCTGCCACTTCCCAGGCACTCCTAACAGTGGGACTGCAGTGGGAGGTGGCACTAAGGACATGCCCTGTTCATGGAGGAGGAGGAAAGCTCTGGTTTCAGAGCTGTTTGGATGCTGTTTGGACTGCCTGGCTCTGCCTGGTCTCTGATAAAACCAGGACAGACAAACAGACAAAACCAGCTCACAGGGGTTATAGATGTGGGGGCTTTTCCAGGACATACACCCTGGCTGCAGGTAAAAGTGCACCTGAATGCCTGGCTGTGGGAGGTGCCAAGACAGTTGGACTCCCTGTGCCTGTTCTCTGGATTATCAGACTCTCCTCTCCTAAGGAAAAAGATCCTGACCTGTGTAGGGGCAGCTCACAGCTGCTGGTCCTCAGCAGCACTCACAGCAGGAGGCTGCACTGACACAGACACAGAACAGCACAGAAAGTACTGGAAGGGCATTGAGCAGCTTGGCAGCAGAGCCTTGCTCTGGATGCAACATGTGGCTTCACTTACTTGGAGAGGAGCAGAAATAGCAGGAGTCCTGCTAAGGACAAGCAAACCTTGTTGGGACCTGCAGCTGAAACCTCGACCCAGAGCTGTGCTTGCTGGAGGGGCTGCACAGAGGGGTTCCCACCACAGCTCTGCAGAGAGAAGCCCTGGCAGTGCAGGGAGCAGCACAAGAATGATCTGTGCTGAGACAGCAAAATTACACAGATGAGAAAGGAGAATCACCAAGGGATTGAAGGTCTGATGCTGGAAATACTCCAGTACCTCCTGAAAACATTCAGCTGGATGACTGGCCGAGCCATAAAGAAGGTCCTGCTGATGGAGGCTGTCTGCAGCAGGGCTCCCTCCTCACACATCTGTGCTGCTGCAGGGCCAGGGGAAGGTGGGGCTGGTGCAAGATGCCTTGGTATCATCTGTGCTGCTGCACATCAGAGGTCAGTCTGTGCTCTTTGCTTTTGAAACCCAGTTTGTAGCAACAAGGAGTTCCCAAGTTTCACTCAACTTGCAGATTTTTGAGCTCCTTTGAAATCGAGAGTGTGAAATCATACTTCCAGCATGTGGAAGGAGAACAGAGGAAAAGACTCCATCCTTCAGAGGGGAAGCTTCTAGAGTTGGCTCATCTGGTAAAGTCAAGCAGAGCACTCATACAGAAGAAGAAAAAAGATGAGAAAGATGGAGATGACTTATTAAGTCTCTCATTTCCTTCTAAGGCAAAAAAAAAGGCACGAGATGGAACTGAAAGATGATACTTTTCAATGAGAAAAGCTCTGTTTTAGTACAAAAGATGGGCTGTGAAGTGGAAGTGATGGCTGAGGGCACTGGCAGGAGCTCATCCAGCAACAAAGATCGTTAGTGGAATAAGAACCAGATGTAAATCCATGCAGTAGAGTCATGAACTGATACAGACAGCTGGAAATAATATCTGAAAGGAGTAAACTGCCCTTGTTCAAGGAGCTTATATATCAGTTTCCTAAACTATTCCACTGCTGAGTAAATCACTCCAGAAATACGAGCACACGAGGGCTGGGAGGATGATAAACGAGCGAGTGTTAATCCACTGCAGGGTAGGGACTGCTCTGAGGGCAGGGCTGCAGAGAACACCCCTGCTGCCCTCCTCCTCGGCCTCTGCTCCACTCCAGCCCCACATTTGACTGGGATGTGCTGTTTGGTGAGAGGAGAATTTCCCATCCAAAGGCGGGAAGGCCGGAGGGAGTGAACGCGTCGGTGCTCCTGCTGCAGAGCAGCTGGGCAGGGGAAACCCTCCCTCCCCGTGGAGCCTGGGCTCTCTGGGTCATGGCTGTGCTCTGCCAGACCAAACTCTGCGTGCTGGGGGGTGTCCAGTCCCCGAGGAGGGGCGCGGGGTGGAGGGAGGTGGCCCTAACTCCTCTGTCCTCCCCAGGGCAAGCGGATCGTCAGCGAGAAGCGCGGCGAGGGCTTCCCGGGCCGGGGGGCAGAGCTGAGCGAGGAGGACACAGAGCACCTGGTGGCCTTCCGCAGGGGCAGGAGGCTGCAGATTGCCATCACCATGGACAACAAGGACAAAGTGAGTCAGTGCCCTGGGAGAGGATGCTCTGTGGTGCACCCGCTCCTGCCGCTGGCGTGAGGGCTGGGGAGACAGGACAGGAGCTGGCCCAGCAATGGGGTGTTGGGAGAGACTCTGTGTTCATAGAATCCCAGCAGCGTCGGGGCGACAGGGAGCTCCTGAGCTCATCCATCTTCATCTGGGACATCTGCAGCTAGAGCAGGGTGCTCAGAGCCTCCTCAAGCCCGTCTGGGATGGCTCCAGGGATGAAGCCTCCACCACCTCCCTGTGCCAGTGGCCACCCCTCTGCTGGGAAACAACTTCTGCCTTGGTTCTCATCTCCATCCACTCCTTGCTCATTTAAACCATTGCCCCTTGGCCTTTGGAAGCAGCCCCTCTCCAGGCTTTGGAGCAGCTCCCTGCAGGCACTGGCAGGTGCTCTAAGGTCTCCTGGAGCCTTCTCCAGGCTGAACAACCCCAGCTCTCTCAACCTGTCCTGGGAGCAGAGCTGTTCCAGCCCCTGAGCATCTCTGTGGCCTTGCTGGTGTGGAGCTTCTACCACAAAACTCTGACATCCACCCCTGTGAAAGGGAAGAGGCTACAGTCCTGTCCCTTCTCCGTGGTCCTGGCTAAATCTAGCAGGCTCTGAAACATATGGGGTCCATCAGAAGAATCAGATGCTGTTCTGGGAGAACTGAGGAAAGTGCTGCCAGATCTGGGGCATGAATCTCACCTCCTGTCTCTTACCAACACTATTTTGGGGCTGTACAGCAGCCTGTGTCAGGAGCAGTGTCATCTTGGACTCACTGCATGACCTGAAAGTTACCAGAGCTGGGCAATATCAGTTTCCAAACCCAAGCCCTGCTGTGCCTGGCCATAACCTACTGGGTGAGCTGGCTGAACTTTGTTAATCTTTCAAACATATTTCAAATACTTCTTCTCAAATGCCTTCCTCTTTACACACATGGAGGCATGTGATCTTTTCCTATTTGAGAGCTTGCACAGATAAGTAAGAATGCCTGCAGCAAACAGGGTCAGCAAGGACTATGGGAGGAAAACAACGCTTGCTGTAGCTGCCAAACACAGCCAGGAACTCTGGCAGACCTGTGCAGCACCCTCTCTGAGACAGCAGCCAGCCATCTGCTAACTGCCCACGTTCATCTTCAGCTGCTCAGAGCCTACCTAGGCTCTGAAAACCCCTGTGAGCCTTTCTGATGGGTACCAAGCGGTGTTTTGACAGCCATCAGTCTCACATGCACTGCCTGGTGGAGCAGTGACCAGCAACCAATTGCCCAGAAGGTCAGGGGCAGATGTTGCCTGGTCCAGTCTGGGCATCACCAACACACCAGGGTGAGAGTGGGCTGACTGTGCCTGGGCTGCAGCTGTCCTTGGGCTCCACTGCCCTTCCCTGGCCTTGCTGCAGCCCCTCAGTGTCCTGCAGGGAGTGTGGAGCCCACAGCTGACCCCAGGACTCAAGGGGTGGCCTCCCCAGTACCCAGCCCAGGAACATCTGCAGCCTCCATCCACATCCCCTCGGCACTGGGATCATCCCCCCATCACCCCACAAAGCACAGGGATTTGATCCACCCCTCATCTGCCTGCAGCCATCTCCTCTGCCCCCCTTCAGACATGCCTGGGGAGGAAGCAGCTCTGTATTTTTGATCACTCTCGTTGCCCCCGTTGCTGCCTTTGTTATTTTCACCCTATTCTTCTACCACAAAGGAGCAGAGCAGTGCATGGGATCCAGGCTGCAGGCTGCTGTGGGTGTGCTCACTGGCACACTCATGTTTCCAGCCTGTTCTCTATTCTTTTCCTAGCAACTTTGCATTTTCTTTGCTTTCTTTTTTTTTACCCCCTAAATAACTGAGCTAACATTTCCAGAGAGCTAGGCACAATACCAGTGGAATTTCATTCCTGTGTGTTAATCTCAGCTCAGGCCTCATTGCTCTCTGTGTTTATAGAAGAAGGGGCATTTTTCTCCACGTGAGTTATTTTGTATTATTGATATTGAATTTCGTTGGTAATTTTATGATGCAGGCATTCAGTGCCCAGAGATCTTTTGCAGCTCTTCCCTGGCAAATTACATTCTTTGCCCTGGATGATTTAGTATCATCAGCAAACTGTCATCTCTCTATTCAGCTCCTTTTCCAGACCATTTATGAGCATGTTGAGCAGCACGTGTTCCAGTGGCACACCCCTGCTGATCTCCCACCATGGCAAGTGGCGTTTGCATGACACTTTTTGCTTTCTATCCTTTAATTGGCTGTTAAACCAGAAGAGAAACTTCATTTTCATCCCTTCTGGGAGAGCCTGATGAGGTGTCTGTGGTGTCATCCCAGTGGCTGGGTGTTAGGGAGCTGGGCTGAGAACCCCATTCGAGCTTTCAGCATCCTTCTCACACCAGCGTGGTCCATCCTTTGAGGCTTCTCACTTCATGCCCTGCTCATCTGGGTGATTTGTGTCCTCCCTCCCACAGAGCCGTGTGGTGCCTGGGAGAGAGGATCACACCCATCACTCCCCTAGACTGGCCACTGCCAAATTTCCCTCCTCTCAGCCCCGGCCATCCCATGAAAACATTTGATGGGCACCCTCATTATCCCACATTTCTTATATTTCTTTTTTTTCCCCATGGCTAATATTTAGCACCGTTTTTCCTAGAGAGCCACGGTGCTCTGGCATCTTCTGGGACCATTAAACACAGGACCAGTGGAGCACGGCGGTCAATTAGCAGGTCGCAAATCATCTTTTAAATAGGCAGTTGATAAGGCTTCGGGGCTTTTAAATCGTCCTTCGATTAGCAGAGTTTCCCAGGGTGGTGCGGCAGAAATGACTGCAATCGAGAGACACAAAAGCTGCTTTGGGGGCTGAGTGACTTGTGCTTGGGAGGGGAGGAATGTGCAGCAGGAGAAAGGCCGGTGGGAGGGGAGACAGGCAGAGGGGTGGCTGCAAAGCCTTGCTTCCCTTCAGGCAGCGCAATTAGCGGGCAGAGTTTTCTAAAGAATTAGAAAAAAAAGAAAAAAAAAAAGAACTAGCTGCACTAGTTTCAAAAAATCCTGCCCAGTGGGGGAGCCGAGCGCTGGAAAAACAGCTCTAAGCTCCCCCCAAACCCTCCTCCTGCGGGAGAGATGCCAGCCGTGGTGCCGACGCGTGGCTGGGAGAACCAAACACATCTGTCAGCAGCTGGTTGCGGTAGCCCAGGGGCGCCGGAGCCCGTCGGAGGCGTGGGGAGGTGGGCGCGGCTGGGTGATGGCATCGGCACTGACCCCCGCAGGCTGGCTCGGAGGCTCTGCGGGGCTCAGGGGGCCACACGAGCGTTTGGCACCCCCGGGCTGTGCCCCGCACGGAGCGGCATCGCGCTGGGGCTGCAGAAGATGCCAGCTCTGCTGCCTCCCGACCCACAGCATCCCCGCGCCGCGCAGCAACAGGATGAGCTGCGGGTGTCACTGTCATCTTTCATCATCTCGGGGGCGGAGAGGAGGAGAAAAACATGTTTTGCTTCCCCGCGGCCTGGGTGTGTCATCTCAGAGCCCCGGCTCCGGGGCAGCGATCTGCAGCGAGGAAGCGCCAAAGCCAA
>JANHGL010003746.1:45863-58725 GCA_024611195.1 Ceyx melanurus | reverse complement strand
ATATTTACTTTAATTAGTAGCCTCAAATTCTTTAGAGATATTTATAATGGCCAGATGATTGATCTTTTGAAGTAAAAATATCTGTAGCATGACATTCTCATCTCTCCTTCACTGCCATTGGTAAAAATGCTGTAAAAGATGTCTGTAAATGGGCAAATGGAAGTGATAGTAGTAAAACTGTGCTGTTAAGAGTTATTATTCAAAATGGGTTGGTTTAGAAGTTGAGCAAATCAGGTGTCATCCAGAGACACCTATGGCAAGCTGCAAATACTGTAATAAGTAGTAATGTGGTCAGTCTGGAAAGCTATTCAGTTTGACAGCAGTAGTAGGTGTCTTCTTTGGGGTGAAGTGAGTGTCTCTTAGCTCCACCAGTGTTTTTGATGAGGAGGATGGCTCAGTTCTCTAACAAACACATCTAGATGTGGCACTTAGGGGCATGCTTTAGTGCTGGACCTGGCAGTGTTAAGCTTACAGCTGGACTCGATGTTAAAGGTCTTTTCCAAATGAAATGATTCTATAATCTCACAGAAATATTTTACTATTAATTTTCTTTTGTTAAGAGTTGAAAGCAGATTGCCTTTTTCACTGTTTGCAGTGAAATTCACAGTTACAGAGACAGACAGACTGGCAAGCTGACTGGAAGAAGGCTCAGTTGAGGAAATACTGGAAGATACCCATTAGGAGAAGATCTTTTCCCCAGTAGGTAAAGCAGAAGGGTTCATCTGTTGCAAAATGCCATTTGTTTGGATCACCAGTGTGCTGTGCTGCTAAAGGGTCTTTTTACCAGTGGCACTTGGTGATAATCTGTTTTTATTTCACTCCTAATACTTACAGAGCTGGAATATGTAGCTGGCATTATCACATACTGCCAGGTTATCTTCAGTGTCCCAGGTGCTTTCTTTAGCATCAGTGTATGGTTCATGTACGGCCTGAAGTCCATGCTGGATTCATCTTTGCTGCTAGCCTGTTTCACAGCAGCTCTCTGGGTGTGATTGTGTGCTGTGCAGACACTACACTCTGTGGAGAACTCCCACTAACTCTGCTATACATGCTGGTATGCACAGTGAGGCTTTTTATCCTAAGTTTTAAAATTTGGTCTTTGAAGCTGCAAAGGGTGCCAGACAAGCCTGTGGACAATGGGGCAAAAGAGAACAAAGGAAGCAATACAAGCTGAATGTCTGTGATATCACTGTGATTCTTAATTAAAGGTGGGGAGGTGTGCTTTAAGTAAGGTTCAAAAATACTTTGCTACACAGTTAACTCACCCAGAAGAGTACAGGCCAGGAAACAACTAACCTCTTAAGCATACCTCTAACATGCATGGCAAAGCAGCCTTGTGTACCAGCCTCTAGAAGCATTTACTAATGGTCTCCCCCTGACTAGCAAGTTACCTTCTGAGGAGCATAAAAACTGTCACTGTGGAGAAAACAAGCAAAAATTCAAAAAAGAAAGAATCAGTAAAGAAAGTAGTGACAAAAGATAGGAGACAACATTCAGGCCCAAGTGTACAAAGGTGTTCAAAAGAAGACCCATTCCTCTACTGCTCTTTCAAAAGAGCATGCAGATTATTCCCAGCAGTTCCCATCATGACATAGGCTGCAGTGGATCACAACTGGTTTATTGTTCACGTTTCTTTAGCATGAACTACTGTTTCAAAACCTGCATTTCAATCTTAGAAGATTCTTCTCATATAAGAATCAAAATACAAATATATAATAGGAAATTTAGGCATTCTGATGCAATTAGAAGGGTTCACCTGATATGATATCAGAAGTCCATTTTGGACTTGGTTCAGGTCTTTATATTTCTGCAATGATAGGGAGAATGTTTCTGTTTAAAATATTGTATTTCATGCTGTTATAAATACATAAATGTCACAGTAATAGAAATCATATTGAAAAGAGTAAGAAGTAATGTGCTCTTTTTTTCTAAACATTTGTACAAAAATTGCTTTGCAACTAAAAAAAAATATAATACCTCTGCTATTTTATTTTAGTGTATTGAAGTTTTATCCTAGTCTGAAACTAACTTAAGTTCAAATAGTAGTGTCTATATTGAATCAGATGAATCAGAACATTTTATGTGGTATTGTTTTATTAATTTTCTGGGGAATAGATTTTAATTATTTTATATTATAATGCATATTTCAAACATTACAGAGAATTTGGTTGGGGTTTTTTTTAAATGCTTTGCTATTAAGGAGGCAAATGTTAGCAAAACATCATCAGCTGTACCCCTAGTGTACACTGAAGGTCTGTTCTTTTTAAGTCTATTAAATAATAATCAGCCAATCTTGAATGAGGTCTCCTGTCTTTTTCCTTACTCTATCTACTCCTTGGAACATTTTCTTTTGAGTTTTCTTGTTCTTAAGTCAAATGATGTATGATGAACTGGTGTAGGATGAGGACCATGGTATCATTATGCAGTACAAGTTTAAAATTATATTTTGGCCATTTTGTCAAAGGAACAAAACTTGTCTGGAGATGAAGAGGTAGATGACATTGAGGATGAGGAAGCAGAAGAAGCAGAAGAAAAAGAATCAGAGGCAGCAGAAGAATCAGAAGAAGAAACAGAAGAAGAAGCATCAGAAGGAGAAGGAACAGAGAAAGAAGAGGAAATGGAGGGAACATATAAAAAAGACAAACATAAGACACCTGAGGGAGAGAAAAGCACTAATAACATAGTGGAAACTGTAGAGGTAAAATCATTTATGCCTATTCAATTACTGGTCTCTGAAAGAATTTGGTTCTATAGCATTAATTTAAATATATGTAGTGATGTTGGAAATGCAGAGTTGTTGTTTGGGGTGGTTTTGGTAGAGGGAGGAATACATATGTGGGTGTTAATAGTTCTAAAAAACATTTTATTTTTTAATGAGTTTGAAAGTAGAGCTTTCATTGTTTTGTCTCTATAGACAGAAAAGACTACCCAGAAAGAGAGCATCTTTCAGCAGGGTAAGAATGCTATTCCTAAGAATTTGATCATTATGGACATTCTAAAAACAAAGAAAACATTTCAAAAGATAACTTTTCTAAACAATATTATACTGAACAATACAGTTATTGCCAGTAGTTGGTAAAGCAGTTATTGAGACATGATGAAATTTGAGAGGAAAAATATCATTACTAATTGTTACTGATTGAAAAAACTTTTTCCAATTTGGAGGACATCCATGAGAAGTACTTTCTTGTAGCAGCACTTACTTGCTAAGAACATCTTTAGTTGTACAGTGGCAAAAAAATAGCAATTGTATTATGTCTCAAGCAACATCATTAGGTGCTGTGTTTCTTAACTTCAGCAGAGAAGCTGGTCCAAAGTTTCTCATCTCTGTCAACTGACATCTCCTCATCACGTTCACAAACATTATTTTAGGTGAAATGTGGTAATTACTGAACACTGTTCAGAGATGCTGAAGAGGCAAGCCTAGGTGTTGCTTGTAGTATTGATCACAATTTGAGAGAACATGATGTTGGATGCCCTATATACAAGACTAGTAAAAAGCCCCTTTTATTTTAGAAATTCTGGAATGGTCTATAATTGTTCTTTTGTAAGAAAATAAGTGTGCTATAAAAAGAGGCATCTGCTTTAATACTGAAGAAGCTATGCCATCTATTTTAAGTATTACAGCTTTCAGTATAGCTTGTCCAGAATGGATGCTTAAATATTTTTCCATTATCCAGTGATCTGGAAGTTTTGATATTAAGTTCTAAATTTATATCACTCCTACAGGGAGTATAGGAAAAATTAAACACAGGAACATCAACGTAGATGGAAATTTCTTCCTTTCCCAGAATTGTTTCTATGGAATAAAATTCATGCTGAACCATAACTCCTGCCCTAAAAGTTACCTTTTACACAGTAGGATATACTTTCAAAATCAGTGGGCAAGATACTGTCTTCTGTCAGCAAGAGGAAATGATGAGTGTCTCTTTATTTGCAAGAACTTTGTAAAAGTTAATACAGTGGTTTATATTATTTCAGAGAAAGAAAGCACTGACAATCACACTGTGAGCAGTTCTTCAGACAACACTGATGACCAAATAACTGGAGGAATCATGGGAAGGAAAAAGGTTTGCAAGCTGATTTTTCCTTCTGGTTTTACCAGTGACCATGTCAGCAGTGGGCAGATACTGGGCTGAAGTGAATACCCCAATTTACCTACCTCTAAACAACTAAACTGCCCAGAAACTTGTTCCTGTTTTTAAGATTTGATTTTATATTGTGATAAAATAACTTTAAATTGTCTTAATAATTGCTTTGTTAAAATAAATCATAGTACTTCTCTCAGTAGAAATGGGATAAAGCTCATTATCTCCTGTTCATGTATAGCATGCCCTTCAAAGACAGGTTGTTAATCACATCAGATTCTGGTGAGGTGAAAACTTAAGACTTGATTCCTATGGGACATTATCTAAAAATATTTTCCATCATATTTCTCTCTGAAAGCAGCAGATGAGCTAGTTGACCTTGTAGCTGTTTCCAACATGCACTGATTTAAAGAGTGTGTGTGTGTATATATATATATACACATACATGTACATATACATATATATATATATCTGCATGTTGAGGAGTAGCTTATGTGGAATTTCTTACAGGTTTAGGATCCAAAGGCTTCTACAGAGACTTCTGTTGTGTTTCCTGGTGAACAAAGACCTTAAGTACTAATGAACTTCTAGCACCTGTGTAGTCTCACTGACATAAAAACACATTGTCACTGACTCTAATGGCACTACACACAGGTTTATAGTGAAGCATATTAAGCATAGTTTGATCTGGGACTTTGCAGATCTGGGCCTGTATTTTTGCCTCATACCACTTGCAGTATTTTGTATGAACTAACAAGTGTGTAATTTGACAAGGTGTGATCATTTTAACTTCAAAGATTGATTTGTGCTATTTTGACACATTTCAGATATTGAAGCAGAATGTTTTTCATTAATGTTTTTTAAGTAGTGGTTTTATTTAAAAAAAAAAAAAAAGATTAGTTTTTCTAAGGAAAAGATTGTAGCCTAAATTTCCCTTGGTTTATATACAAAAGCCTTTGTGGTGTTTTGGTTTTTTTTTAAACCTTGAATGTAATTGCTGACTGTTCTGGGCATATTATTTACCTTTTTTTTTTTTTACTTCAGTTTTCACTGTTTAAGCGAAAGCCACTGACAGGCCAGAAGAATGTATGTAGTGGAAAGGAAGATACATCTGGAAAGCCATTACAGAGTGAACAAGAAAAAGAAAGGGAAGATTTATCTGGTGAAGACAGTAAAGATGAAAACCAGAATCATGCAATGGATAATTCCAGGGAAACTGTGACTAACCCAGACAGAAGGATGAAATCTTCTACGTGTGTATTACTCTAACACTGTTACAGTACATAAGAATGTGACAGTCTTAAAGCACATAGTGCAATTTTTACTTGAAAACTGTTCTGACTCACTAGAGATGTTGAAGGTTGCTTTTTTTTTTTTAATTGCTGTGATTTGAAACATTCATTGACCATTTTCTTGGTATTTATTGGTAGTTTTACTAGTTGCAAATGATATGTTTATCAGCATCTTGCTGGAGATGTGTGGCCTTATCTGTTAGTCTTGTAGAATGAAATATATTTTTTTATGTGAAAAGCTGAATACAGGCATTTCATGGTTTTTGCTAAGTAATTTTATTCTGGTTCAGAGTACCACTTTCAGTATGATACTCTTGCAAAATTACAATATTTGATGTAAGATACTATTTGGTTTAACGCAGGTAAGAACATTGAAGTTCACATTTTAAAGAGGGTACTGGTGACTTGTACATTCCTCTTCCTGTTTTGTCTTAGAAAATCAGCAATAAAACATTTAAGTTGACACATAGGCCATTATTGAGAAAGTTACCTATGTACCTAATTTTATATATGGCAGCAGTTCCACTGGAAATGGTACCTAGAGTAGTGTAAATATGTAAGTATTCTGCCAGACTGGGACTTGGAGAAAGGCACTCAGCATCTCTCAGAAACCTTCAGTATGCCTCCTGAAGTCAGTGTAAGCTGATGGGACTGTCTCCTCACAGAGACAGGCCAAATAAAAACTGGACACCCTGTGTTGTTTCAGTTGATTCTGAATTCTTTGAACATCCATACCTTAATGAGTCTTTATTGAAGCCTTTCCAAGGGGAAAATAATTTAACAAGAGCTACTATGGAATACATTGGTATGACAAACAAGCTAAATATTCAGGTTTTTATCAGGCAAACCTGGCTTTTCTTGATGGAGACTGAGGAACAGGAGTAATGAATCCTGTTAACTGGTATGGATGAGTGTAATGTTTGTCTTCTGCATTAGTCAAAGAAGCAGAAGTGACAAAACCACTGTTCTAATTGCCAGCATTCCCTCTAAATAAAATTTGATTTCTGAAAATTTAGTCCAGGTGAATAAGAAATTGAACCCTTATCATGATGAGCCTGATCCAGGGTCTATGTTTGCCCCTAAATTAAAAACTAAGCATTCTAATATATGCTTAGTTTTTATGAATATACACAAGCTCTATCATAAATCTAAAATAAAGAATTATTTCTAAACTGAGTACTTTTCAGAATACTTTACAAGGGACACAAGATTGTAAAAGACCTGGGAAAAAATGTTAATTAATTTCACTGACATACAGAACATTTTAATATGTCTTTGCCTATATTTTACCTTTGGTTTCTCAGTTTCCCTAGTTTCAGAGTTGCTTAAGTTTTATATAACATAGAAGTGTCTGGAGTTGTATTCAACCTAGAAGTCAATTCAGCTGAAAAGTTAGTCCCTGTAAGTATGGCAGGTGCCTTTCACAGGAGCTCCTCTGTGCAAGAGTGAGCATTATACTAAAAACCTAGATGCTTGGGTTGTCCTTTGCCAGCGTTCATTAAGATCCTTTTGTTTCTGTTAGTTTTTGGGGGTTACTCTTGAGTTCTGCAATGAAACTTACATAAGCTATTTGCCAATGTGCGTTATATTTACTTTTTTGAGGGAGTTTTCTTGATGCACATGTGGCTTCTGTTCTAAGTGGATACTGCTGTGGATAGTAAAGAAGTGGGAAAATAGTGTTCCTAGGAATTTAAATAAGCTTTAATTATTTTTAAATGGATATCAATCACAGAAGTTTTTACAATAAGGACAGTTTATTTTTATTTTTTTTCAAATGTGAACTAATATAATGAAAAATAGTAAAGTGGGGATTACCCTTCAAGCTAATGCTACAGAAGGTTATGCAATGGATTCTGAACTGATGCACACCACAGGAATTTCAGGGACTTGTACATTTATCCGGTCCATACTCTTCACTTAAGAAGATGCAGGAGGAAATTCATCCATTGAGACATCTTTTTTAAATGTCTTCCTTGGTAATAAGATTAAACAAATAAATTGCATGTGTATTAATTTAAATGGGTTTTTTAAAAAAACAATTTCACAATCATTGCAAAATTGTAAGGGGTTTTTATTAAGGGGCTTTTATCAACTGATGAGTAGCAAAAAAATTACAGAAACATTTATAGTACATTATCCTCCATTGTCTTCTTACTTTCTCTACAATAACTTTATCAACTTAAATCTTCATTTCTGGATTTCACAGCACAGTCATACAACTGAGATTGTTTCAGAGCTGCTCGTTTTCTAAATTTCTCTATCGAACCTACCACTAGGTGGAGTGTGTGCTCTTCGGAGGGCTCCCTGTCTCATCCCTACCAGCCTTTGGAGCCAGAAATTCACTTTGTACTGGCCCCTAAAAAGCAGTTATCGGTACTCACTCTATATCAAATATTCTGATTCAAAATTCTTTGAAAACTTTATGTTTTCTGGCATTCGATTTTGGCATTAAAGTACTTAACATATTTATAGAGTGTGTTTTAAAAGTTTTAGACTATGTGTATTTCTAAAAATATAAAGACAGAAAAATACAATTATGTATAAATGTATACTTAGATGTTCAGTGGTCAAATTCTGATACATAAATACAAGTCTAGGTATGCATGTTTGATCAAAAAAGTGCTATTAGTGCACCTAGCATACATATATATATATGTATATGCACTGATACATACATATGTGTATATATATATATACAAAGATACATGGATATATAGACATATGTGTGTATGTATATAAATGATCCAAAATATACCTGACCTGAAATGTTCATTTCATCCATATGCACAAGTTTACTTTTTCTGGGAAGAACAGGATTCACAGAATCACAGAATGTCAGGGGTTGGAAAGGACCTCTGGAGATCATCTAGTCCAGTCCCCATTGATAATCTAGTCCAGCCACCAGGCTCAACTAGAGCAGGTTGCCCAGGAATGCACCCAGGCAGGTTTTGAGAAAGTCTCCAGAGAAGGAGACTCCACAACCTCTCTGGACAGCCTGTTCCAGTGCTTTGCCACCCTCACAATAAAGATGCTTCTCATCATGTTTAGGTGAAACTTCCTCTGTTCCACTTTGTGCCCATTGCCCCTTGTCCTATAACTGGGCACCACTGAAAAGCGACTGGCCCCGTTCTCTTGACACCCACCCTTTAGATATCTATAAGCATTGGTAAGTTCCCATCTCAATCTTCTCCAGGCTAAACAGCCACAGGCTTCTCATCTTTTCTCATAAAAGAGATGCTCCAGTTAATTAATTTGTGCAGCTACTGTTCTGATGCAGGTTGTAATGACTGAAGAAGAAAGAGAGAACATGCTGTTCAGATAGTACTTTATATAACCAAAGATAATGATAATATATCAAATGAACTTTGTGCAACTTTTTCTTTTTTCTTCCAGGAAATAGTTGTATAATATGCAAACGATGTCCAAAGTTGGTCCCTGGAGAAAATTTTAAGTCATGCTGTTTACAGTAGGGTAGTTGAAGTAAAAAGAATAAATACCACAAAATTCTAAAAATTCACACCTCTTTGCCTTCTAAAAGTGTTCTGGAATTACATTTTAATCACACTATATAGTAACCTATTATTTTTTTGAGGGGGGACCAGATAATATTGACTCAACAAAGCCATTGCAAAATCTAAATCTGGCTAAACTGTTGTCCTTTTATTTGTACACAAAGAAAGCTTTCAAGACCATTCTCATTTGATGTTGAAACAGTTTTGACACAGCTGTTCCAAATCACACTCATGAAAAGCCAAAGAGATACTAATGGGATTTTAAGAGATGTTAACAGCTTTTTAAAAGTTAAAAATACGGAGAGTTTTGTTCTCTGGTATTTATTAAGCTATGTATCTGCTGATAAACCACACACTTATGCATCAGTCTGTATCTAAGGAAGCAATGTTGTCTTTCTCAAAAGATTTCTGGTTTGCTGGCTGCCTAAGACACTCTGTGAGTGGACATGTACACCCCTCCAGATGGAAGGGGGAAAAGGCAACTGGGGTTCTGAAAGTTTTGCTACACACTTATGTTAGGTATATCTTACATATGTGTCTGACCTGAACTTTATGTTGAAAATTTCCATAGCAAGGTTTTTGGTAGTGGAGAAATTGAGGGCAAGTTAGTTACACCATTGCTGGAAGGGAGGGCATGAGGCCACAAAAGTGTACAGAGGAGCACACAGACAGACAGTTCTGCCCTGAAAAACATCTAATTTCCCTTAAATATTCTTCTACAGCCAGTGCAGTATATTCTTTGGTATTTTTGTCAGGCATTGTGCCATTAAGGTTTAGATCTGACCTAAGAAATAAGATTATTTGGATATGACTTAAGATTGTTGTTTCATATGAGAAACTCTTTGATCATTATTATTTAAGCATATAGAAAAGTTTTCCATGGCCTACATCCTGATACTTGTAGCTGTTGATGACCTCTTGTAGTCTGGCCTCTGGTGTTTTTCTCCTGTCTGTCATTTTAGGAAAACCATCTTTCTATTAGAAAACATGAATATTTTTTTCCTCTTGGCACCTCAAGCTTCTCACCACAGCAGTGCCTACAGCACAGCATCTCTTCCCACCCCTTATCTCCACAGGTCAATCCCAATCTTTGCTTCAGTTTGAGTCTCCCTCTCCTGGACTCTAGGTCAGGGCCTCAGAAATGTCCCAGTTCTGGAGGAGCACCCCACCAGCCTGGAAGCACCTGGACCACCCCTAGAGTGGGATGCTAACAGGGACCAAGGGTCCCAGCAAAGTTCATGTACAACAGGATGACATCCAGAGGGAAAAATCTGGCCCTGGGAGGTGGCAGTTACAAGCAGCTGGAAGGAGGGTCTGATTACTGAGCAACAAGTAAGTATTTCTAATTGTTGCTGTCACTGAAAGTCATGAGCAAGTAATTAATAAACTTCAAGAATTTTAAGAATTGAGCAGAAAAAATGCATTTCAAAAATTATTGTAGGTCTCCATTTCTGCAGATGTTTACATGAGTAACTTATTGGAGCATTCTCATTCAGTTAGAATATTCATTGGGCTAAAATTGCTGTATAGTTTGGATTACACCCCCAGTTTGTCATCCTCTTATCATGACTAATCAAACCCTTAGCTGGGACTTCCAAAACTTAATTACCCACAGCTGGGTTGTTGGGTTGTTTTGTTAGTTGTTTTGGTTTGTTTTTTTCTTATCATTCTTTTACTATTTGAAGAAAAATTTTTAGATTGTTAAACATTAAAAACTGTACTTTGATTTTGCCCCTCCATAAAAAGTTGTATTTTTATTATGACTCTAACTGTAGTTAAGTTACAACTATTCTGGTACAGACTAATAAAATTATACTTCTGAACTGCTGTTAAAAAAAGCATGAAAGATAAATTATGTGCTTAAATTAACTCCTTGTCATAATAAGAATATATTTTTAAATCTCCAAGAGCATGGTCTTATTGTTTATTCATCTAAGACATCCTCACACACTGTTGCTTAATTTCAGTTTTGAAAGTTTTAATTTGCCTCTGAACAGTCAAAAACTGAATCTCCAATGAAAGGCACACTGGTTATTTCTTGTGTAATGCCAGTGGTGCCTGGAACTCCAGATAGCCACAAGCTTCAATATTTAGATTTTATTTCTATGAATTGAAAGCTGAACTGTGGGGAAAAAATGACCAGGACTATACAACTATACTTTCAAATTAAATAAATGTGATGTTTGTTTAATACATTCCCAGATCTAAATGCTTTATTCTCTTTAAAGGTCCCTTAAGAATTAACTACTTTACAAAAAATCTGATTTGTAGTACAAACTGAAAACATTCCTCATGTCTTTTAAGCCCCAGCCTTTTGGGTGATTTCACATAACTCTCATTCTAACAAGGACATAGAATAAGGGTTACATTGCACAGAGAAATTCCAGAGCCAGCTTGCATCTACATGAATGCCCACCTCAGTACTGCCCTGTTTACAAGGCTAACTTCAAACAACCCATGAAGGGCACATTCACACTGCTGGTTACGCTTGCACTTGCATTTACATTTGAGCTGTAACTTGCAGACTGTGTAAACTTTTAAATCTCTCACCTTTCTTATGGCAGCTAGAGCACTGGATGCTAGGGGAAAACTAGCATCCTGGGGGAGCTCATGGGCCATGCACGTAGGAAGCTGTACAGTTGACAGGCAAGACATTGTGAAAACCCACCTGAAAACACCC
The DNA here is from genome assembly GCA_024611195.1 of Ceyx melanurus. Classification (NCBI taxonomy): domain Eukaryota; kingdom Metazoa; phylum Chordata; class Aves; order Coraciiformes; family Alcedinidae; genus Ceyx; species Ceyx melanurus. Next base: position 47,153 of record JANHGL010003746.1, on the reverse strand, counting down.
GTGTCAGGTGTTCAAATGGGTGGAATTGCTCTTGTGAAACACCAAAGCCGTTTAAAACCTCGTGGATGGGCTGCATGACTGCATTAATGTGGGCACCACAGCAGCCGCTGGCCAATTGCACCTCCTACTGCCGACAGCTTCACACAGGCAGGCTAACCAGGCAAGGAGGGTTGTTCACCAAGTTTCTATACGGTGCCAATGCGCTTTTAAATGCAAACTAGGTAGAAAAAACTACCCAAGAGAGGGGCTGTGACCCCTATGGTTTGGACAGCATTGGGACAGCTGGGGAAGAAGCTACAGCTTCATTGAAACCTCCCCTGGCAGCAGCTTCTTGGACAGTGCTACCATACCAGCATAGACATATTCTCAGGGAGAATGTCTAAATGAAGGTCAGTGTTTTGGACTTAGGATTTCCCTTTTTTCTTTCTGCTTTGCTGCAAATAGCACAGCACACAGGTGGGACCCTCGGACTCCTCTGGGACTTCTCCCCCTTGCTGACCCAGCATGCAGACTCCTCACAGACAGCGTGCTAACTGGAGCTGGTGCTTTCCTGCACCTTCAAGCAGCTTATAAAGCACATTAGATGCTACCTCTAAGTGGAAAGTGAAATAAAGAAATCCAAGTTTAGCTGCAGTTGAGCTGCAGGGCTGACAGATCTCAAACTTAAATCAGAAGTGTTGGAACATTTGATGCTCTGCCTGAAGCCCTCGCTTCCGTAGGCTGAGTGATTGGGGAATTTGCTTTCATCTGCAAGATGGAAAAGAAACCCCTGTGTCTTTGTGGTTATGGAAGAAAGCCTGAAAATGTGACCCTGCAATACCCCAGCAGCTCAAAAAGTTAATGCGAAAAGTGAACACTTCAAACTTTTTATTCTTAATCTCATGACTAGGATCTGACTCATGAATTTTGAACACTTTGGGGTAATCTGCAAATTGCTGAGCATCCAGAGCTGTTCAGCTTGGAGAGCATAGGCTGTGCCCCTGCACTGCTGGCTGCTAGACACTGCAGGTTTGCATCGGCAGCCACTGCCACTCTGGATGAGATGTGAGCCCCGGGCTTTCCCAGCGAGGTCCCACATTGCAGAGATGGGACTTAAGAGAGCACGGCCCTTCCTCCCCAGGCTGGCAAAGGCGAGGGGGCGCAGCCAGGGCTGGCTCCCTCCCCGCTGTGGAGGGGAAGGCGTCCGGGCCAGCTCAGTGCCCTAGCTGGGGTCGGGACACCGCAGCAGGGCGAGGAACCAGGACGAAGGAAGTCGGGGACAGAGAAGGGGTGGAGAAGGGGAAAGGTGTG
>JANHGL010003746.1:0-45853 GCA_024611195.1 Ceyx melanurus | reverse complement strand
CCCCGGGACACCCACCCGGCGGAAAACGCCAAAGCTCTGGCCGGGCCAGGGCGCTGCCGGGCGATTCCTGGAAGCCACGTCGGAGTGGAGCTGTGCCCGAGGGCGGGAGAAGACCCTCGTAGGGCAAGAGGAGTGGGGCACGCCCACATCGGAGCCCGGGGGTATCGGGGGGCAAGGGGTCACCGCGTCTTTCCCTAACGCCTAAGCCCCTTCCAGCCCGCCACCAGTGCCGGCGGGAGGAAAGCAGGGCGGAGCAGGCGGCCGACCCTAGCGGCGGCGGCGGGAGGGAGGAGTCTCCGGCGGCGCCCGGGAGCCCTCTCGGAGAATGTCTCCGTCCCACTCCTCCTCCTCTGCCTGCCCCTTTGCCGCGCAGCCCTCAGCCGAGAAGGGCCGCCGCCGCCGAGCAGCATGGGGAGCTGCTGGCTGCGCCTCGCTGCGCTGCTCGCCCTGGGCGCCTGCTCCAGCCTGGCGTACGAGGGTAGGGAACGGGGCGGCGGGGGTCGGGGGTTCCCCCGCGGCGAGGCAGCAGCCGGGGGCGCGGCGGCAGAGTCGCCTCCCCTTCCAGGCAGGGGGCCGCTGCCCGCCCGCGGCCGCTCCTCGGCCCGGGGCGCCGCTAGGGGCGGCGGGCTGGTGGGGGTGGGTGCGGAGGGAGCGCCGCGGTGCCTCGGTAGCCCTGAGGAGTCCTGGGGTGAGAGGGGCCTCTTGCTGCTTACTCCCCGCCCGGAGAGCTTTGTCTTATCCGCTGACCTCCTTCCCTTGGCTCGTCCTGGGACGGCTGTCGGCTTAAATGAAGCCCCACTCTTGTTTTAGAGACCCGCGTTATTAGGCACGATTAAAACTTTTATCTGTTTTGGGTTGAAACATGCGGAGCGCAGGTTGGTGGCAGCCCATCGCGTTTTTACAGTGAGCGGCGTATTTGCATCTCGGTGCCGTTATCCTGGCACATTTACGAAGGACTGAGAAAGCAGAAGACACCCACTCGAAGCTATTTAAGTTGAATAGGGGTTCTGTGTTATCCTGAATTGTAAAGAGGGGGGGAGGGATTGTTATATGTCTGATCTACCAGCTCTGGCTCCAGTACCTTGGCACTTACTAGCCTTAAACCAGTTTAAGTTGCCCATGTGTGACTGTATGCACTGAAAGTTCATCTCAGTTTATAATTAAGTGGGTTATTACACTTCTATTAATTAAAAAAAAAAATAAAAATCCAAAACTAGCCAACACCACCAAAAAAGTATGCTTTTACTAGTTCACTTCTAATTATTTGCTTAGCAAAATTTTAATTAAACTCAAATTAAGGTCCATTTCCCTGGCCAAAGGAAAAAAGCTTGTGGGTCTGCCTGTTCTTTTCTAGCAGCTGCATCTTGTCACATTAAACATTACTGACTTGGTGGATGTTGCAGGCAAAGCCAGTGTAAACCGGCGTGCTGTGGTGGTTTAACAGGTGTAGTCAATGAAAATTTGTGGTCAGAACAGAGCCTTCAAATTAAGTGTGTATTGCTTCAAGCTGAAGTGTGTTGCTGTAGCTTGACAGTGAAGGGAGTCAGTGAACAGGTGAGAAAGGTGCTTAATACGATTCACAGCCATGTGCACAGATATCCTGGTTTGTTGGGGTTTATTTTTGTATTCAGAACCTATTCCTGCTTAAGACAGAGTTCTGCCCATGGAGGGACATAAAATGGCATAATGATGGTATTTGTGAGTTGAAGTTAGCTTTTCTTGTTTTTGTTGGCCTGCTTCAGATGGCTTCTTTCCAAAACAAAAGATGGTGGAACACACGTTTATGCTTTTAGTTTACAAAACACTAAGGTATTGGATACATCAGTTGCTGAATCAACAACACAACGGAAGTTTCTGTCTTGGCATTTCTCTGAGGACTATTGCACTGCCAAACTCTGTTTACTTAGGAAGATGATTGAATGTTTTTATTTGTGGTTCATGTGAATGTTAGTCTTCAATTACTTTGTAGAGGATGCTAATATCCTGTCCTCTTTCTTCCTAGAAGGCCAAATGTAACTTCTCCAGTCTAAAAAATCCAGTTTTTGCATTTAATCTTCAAGCTGCCTGCACAATAGCCTGCTTGTTTCAGCTTTAATTCATTTGAAAGTTCAATTTTATTCTTATGCTTAGTGTCAAAAGCTCCAAAGAGCTTAAATCATCAGCAGCTGTGCTTGTAAACCCTAATATAAAGTTAAGGTTTCATGTTCTCTTTCTTTTGCTGGTGGGGTTTTTTTATTCTATTTTGTTTTGTAGGGAAAGTGTGGTGGTCTTTCAAATCTTTATTCTCAATATGAAATCTAGTGAAACTAAATAGATATTTTTCTTTTAACAGTGCTGCTTTGCTATGTAACTCTGCCCATTAGGTAAAGAATGCTATCAAGTAAAATAAAATAGCTAAACTTCTTCCAGAAATCTCCATAGGATGCATGTGGTTCTCTGACTATAGATGATACGTGCTTTAGTGAACCGTTAAGAGGAAGTTGACAGACTGTTTTGTAGAAAAAGCCAAATGCTCTCTTTTGGATTCATACAAAATGCTTTTTTTTCAGTAGCAGATTCTTACCTAGACATCAGAATTAGTCTGGTTAACTCCTGAATTTGTAATCTAGTAATAGGGAAGTTTTTAGTGTAGAACATTGGTTCTATGTAACTCAAAGACTATAGTGATTGCCACACTACATAGAAATAATGTACGTGCCATAAATAGAGTTATGCAGACAGTTTTTCATGGTAGGCAGTATCAAGACAGCATTCTGCCTGTGAAAATGTAATTGAATTAACTATCTCTTTGGCGTGGGGATGGAAGCTGAAAAATACTTGAATTCTTAAAATACTAAAAGTATTTGAAGCAGTTGCTGTATTACCTGTAACTGTAGTTTTGAATCTTGAAAGGATGCCCATGATCTTTTTACATTATTCCATGTGATGCCCTGATGAAATCTCTCAGTACCACCCTGAGAAAAGTCTGATCATGTGAGAACAATATGAGAATATGGGAGAGATGCACCTTCTGGAAGTTCAGATAAGCTTAAAAACTTTTCACTAAATTTTGAACTCTTCAGTGACTCTTTCTCATCAGGTTCTTCTACTCTTCCCCAGAGTTCCTCCTGTCTTTTCTGGTTTTCTGAGCTGAGAAAAACCAGTGTAGATCCTTACCCTGCTGGGCTCGGGCAGAGCACTGCTGACCATCCAGTAGTGCCAGGTGAGGGTGCAGCTGTACATGCATGCATACACTCAGTGTTATGTCTATGTGGAGATCAAATCAAGTGGCCCTGTGCAGTGTAAGACTCTTGTACTCATGTCTATGCATTTTCAGTAGACAGATGAAAGAAAAAGCTCATCTATGATAAACTGAATGGGAAGTGGTTATACTGAATTAAAAAAAGACTGCACATGGGAACAGGATCTTGGTGTGAAGGGATCGTGAACCTTGAGAGAGATGCCATTAAAAACACTGAAAGACTTTGTAGTATTACAGAACTATTTTCAAAACTTGTATGAGAGTCAATTACATGAAAACAGAAATATACATATGGTATGCTTGTAACCATATGTATATATTTGGGTTAAATAAGAACAGGTGTAAGTCTGGTTGTGGAAGGGGTAGCTCTTCTCAAAGTTTTGTTGCAGAGCCATGGGATGAGATTTTTGAGTTGCAGCAGTTCAGAGAGAGGCAGTCCTTACCCAGTGGAGTTTATACAGTAAATAGACAAAGGATGGGAGGACAAAAGTGAGGGAAGTAAATGTTTAAGATTACTTAGAGTCATATGGCAGGTGAAAAATCTGGCATAGCAGTTAATAATGTGATTCCCACTCAGAGCTCCTGTCCACCAGACCAAGCTGCAAAAAGGTCAAGCTATAGTCTCCAGGCCCCTGAGCAGCTGGTGTTCTGCATTGCCAAGGGTGGGGCCCATCGTGTCAGCTGAGGTTTTTTGGCTTGTTTTTCTTTAAATACAGCTTACTCTGTGCCTGTTAATCTTAGGTGACAATTGGTGTAGAAGTACATACAGGATCCACTTGGGTGCTTATTCTGTGTGCACTGATCCCCTGGAACTGAGGGCACTTGTTGGCCAGCTTGTGGTGGATGCAGACCTTGATGATGTGCATGCTGGCCAGGCTCAGAGCAGAAGTGCAGTGGCTGCCCTCAGATCACTTGCAATCCAAGTACAAGACAAAAACCAGCACATGAAATAAGCAGACATGTATGTCCTAAGCTACAGCTTTGTCCAAACTTTGTTGTGCTTCCTCTAAGTAAGCTGGATGGTTGGCTATGAATAAGACCTGCAGCACCAGAGAAGCCTGATAGAAATGACATTCTCAAGGGACCTCCAGAGCAACAGATACGTTTATATCAGTCAATGTTGACTCATCCATTGATGCTGTTTTCATATTTTCTCACATTGAAGTGGGCCATCTTCATGAGGTAATTCCCTACTGATAACTCCTCATGGCTTTCAGCATTATCAGAGCACTACATTTCTTTCTGAGTGGTCCTTAAGTAATGAGGTAATCATGTCCTCTGTGAAAAACAGGAATGAGTTTATACCTTGGAATATCAAAAATAGTAGTTGTTAAAATAATTTGCTAATGTTGAGGTACGTTTTGCCATAGTTGTAAATACATGGGAACATTACTGAAATACTTATTTTGGCTTGTTTTTTTTTTCTTCCCACTGTAGAAGTACAAGTGGGGTGGGTATCAATGGGGTGAGATTTATGTCTGATGAGGGAGAACAAGTGTTGGCTTGCTGTTGCATCAGCATTCAGTCAAATAAGCCACTAGTTTGAAAATTCAAACTCATTACATGTATGATACATAACCATAGGGGAGTTGCATAGACTTACTTATGTTTCCTTTGTCCCCATTGGACATGCCTGGGTAAAAAGCCTATTGCTTAGGTACTTCTGTCCACTGATTTCCAGGAAGAATGGAGTTTGGAGATGGGCATGGAGTTCAGCCTGCCTTGTGAGATATCTTGATGACCGTTGAATTGACTGAAGGCCAGACAGTGTTTGAGGAGCACCATTTTTGTGGATGTGTTATACAGACACAAATGCTGAATCCTGTATTCCTGTGGGTTTTGACTCCATGTTGGGATTTCTTACAATTCATTTACTGCAGGCAGACCATTTCGGAGAGGCCACTGAAATAACTGGTTAAGGCATTAACTAGGGTCTCTTGTCACTTATAAGGTATATAAAAATATACTTAAATTTTAGGCACTAATGCAATGAGACCTGTTTTATGCTGCCATATGTGAGATTGGGTGGTGTAAGAGTCCCAAGACCATCTTTGTTGGGAAAGACTGTTTCCAAGGGATGGGGCTCCAGCCCACTAGTGAGATTGTTCAGAGCTGAGAGCAATGAAGAGGCAAACACCAACACTCCCCTCCCTCCCTGCCTCCACCCCCATCATGCTACTAATCTTCTGTCTGAAAAGTGTATCAGAAATCTAATACTTCATGTATTGTATAATGTGTTGTAATACAGATTGCAATTTAATATTGTCAGTCTTTGTGTCTTTCATGGTATTTCTGAGAAGCTTCTGAAAGGACTAACGGTTTTTTCCCCATCTGGGGTAGCAGATTACATATTCGTCTAAATACTTGGCTAATTTTTCTCCTTCTGAAATGTTTGTTGTTATTTTTATTTTGCCATTTCAATTTATTATATATGTTAAAAGTTATGGTGTGGTGGGGATCATCCATTTCACAAGGCATTCTCTTAAATTTTTATAGTACAGTGAATGGACAGCAGAGCATACAGGATGGGGCTGGTTGGCACTTCTCTGCCACTGGTTTTAACTATTGATTATACTTAAAGGAGCACTTTTAAGGTTGTTCAAATTGAAAATTTATTCTGCAGTACCTTCAAAGTGACTCTGTATTACAGGTTTTAACTTCAACAACTCTGATCTTTCCTGTAACTCGAAATCGCCACTTTGGAGATGTGCCAGAGTCTGAAACCACTCAGCTTGTCACTGGGCATGTCTTTACATGACGAGAGAAAGGAATTTTATATTGCTTGAGAGACCCCTGGAAATAAATTAAATTTCCCCGAGTTAATATATATGGGAAACTCAGTTTTGCCAATATCTTTCTTTGGTTTGTGTGACCAATCTTGACAAGATTGTGTTAGGCTTGAGGAAATAAATGGTGCCTTTGCCACCTACATAATGCACAGAAGTATAGAAGGAGCAGTAACTTGGAGAGTAAAGCTCTGTCAAGTGGCACATCAGGATGATAAGAAATCCCTTCTCTGTCCACCGTTATCTCTAACTGGTGTTTCTTGGCAGTTGCAGGGATTTTCCCTGTGAGAAATGTCTAAAATTACATCCCCTGTCCTCAGTCCTGTGAAGATGGAGAATGTGTTTAGCATGGAAACACATTAAGAGCCCTCTACCAGAATGTCAAACTGAGTCTGTCAAAATGCCTTCATGCTAGACTACTGTTAAAATGAAACTTTTCTGCTAAAAGGCTTACTTGAGGAAAAAGTGTTGCTCATAGATTTTTTTCTTGTTTCCTAAACAAAATTTACTGGACTGGCTGTGCTGCAGTTCCCCGGTTTTGCTGGCTGGCCTTCATCACCAACTCCTAATTTTTATTTTTAGTTCTATTTTTATGCTTTCTTCTCTAGCATTAGCAGATGCTACCTTGCAAAAGCAGCTACTCTGTGTTCCTTCATATCCTTCTCAAGAGCAGCATCTCTTATTTTTTGGTTACTTTCAGGAGTTGTGCTTTCCCTCCAGGAAATGTTAGAAAGTGTGGCCTGGTTTTGCCACACTTTGCACACACTTTGCCACACTTTGCACACACTTTGCCACACTTTGCCACACTTTGCCACACTTTGCCACACTTTGCACACACTTTGCCACACTTTGCCCGTCAGGATCCTCTCCTCTGCTGTTCTGGGGTTCCTCCTTCCCATCTGTGCAGCCTGCCTTCTGGCTCGTAAGACCTTGGGCAGGCTCCCTTGCTTTGATCCCTGTTTGTTCAGGTGCTAATGTGACAGGACCCAGCTCTGGGCCCTGGCGTGTCTGCAGTACAGGAGAGATTTCCAAAATGGCTTTTGCCCAAACCTACTCTTGTTTCTGGTTTGCACTGCTGGAAAAGTCCCCTCTTCTCTCACCCATGTGGCAGTTTACAGTTGTTTTCTACTGTACTGCTTGTGTTTTTTAACTTGGGTCTTGACTTCAAGGCTTTCTTGACTGCCCCTGGGTGTGAGTGATGTGGTGGCTTCGTGTGTGATCTCACAGTGGGTTGCTGCAAGCCTCTGAGCAGAAGGAAGCCCTCTGCTGAGGCCAAATCAGAATGTGGCTCACATAAATTTATCTATGATGTCTTCTTTTATCCTCTCATGCTATTTGATGTGAAGTAAGGTAGGACTCAGTTACTTTAGGTGGTGCTGTCTCTTTCAGCTGGTCTGTGGGTGTTCACTGCCTTGGCTTCAGCTGTCCAACCTTAGCTCAGTAGCTGGGAGAGCTGCCGTCCCCTCCCAGCAGCATGCAGGGCAAATTACAGACTGGGAGAGGGAAACACCTCCAGCCATGCCAGCCTGCTGAGCCTCTGCCATCCTCTAACTCTGGCTGGGGGCAGTCAGGCATTTTTGGCAAAGGTTTTTGCCATTTGAGCAGATACCATGTGTGTAACTTCACACTTTTTGCTTACTCAATGAAACTGTGTCTTAATCTGAGAACAGATGACAGGAGTGGGGTTTAGTTTAACTGCTGAGATACCAAGTTTTGCTTGCTCTAGAGCTCAGTGCCTAGAGCTCAGAAAGGAGTGCTTGAAATTATGCATGCAATGGGTTGCTCTTGTGAGACAGGTCATTATGAGCTATTTTCAAGGGGGAAAAATCCCACACAAGCAAAATGTGCAAGATGTGTATCATAAAGATTTTTTTTATTGCATTCATTTATTTCAAAGCTGCTGAGTAAATATCAACATATGTGTGTATATATGTCCTTGATTTGTGTAGCCTTTGAATTGTGACATGCAGCCATGTCATTCAGGGAGGCACAGAAGAAACTTCTGCAGCTTCATTGCAGGAAAATACATAACAACACATCTTATGTTACTGCTATATTTTGCTCCAGATCTTGTAGTGGGCAGAAATATACATATGTGAGAATATTCCACATATGCAATTTGGATTATTTAGAAGCCTGAGTTGTAAGGAAAGCTTATTTTGAAGATTCTGAAACTACTGTGATGTCATTACAGAAAGAAGCCCCTTTTTTTCCACTTGTGTAAAATTTATAATTTGTCATAACTCTGTGACTAGAAGGTTTTCTTACAATTTGAACAGTGTGATTAAAGCCATCTGATTTTATCCTTTTCTACTTCTCACCCTCTTCTTATTCTTTTCAGGAAATGCCATTGCCATTTGCAGTGCTGGATTTAGACATGTTGTACATATATCCACTAAGAATAGCATTGCAGTTTGAAAGAAGTTATGTCTTCAGGCTTCTCCAGCAGTGCCTTGTCATGCTGCATCGTTTACCCAAAGCCTACACTTAACCAGTGTGGGCTGGCAACGAGTCACTGGGCAAAGGCTGGCTCCTTTGAAGCTGTACCGTGAGAGTTTTAACCTGCTAGGGTCTGTGGTCCATCCTGCTGTCCCTCAGAAGTTTTTCATCAGGCTGAGTAGCCAGATGGAGGGACATGCTGCTTCCAGCTCCTGCCTCAGAGTTAAGTTATAAGCCTGTGCCAATTGCTCTTCTCTATAGAGCTGTCAACTTGAGGGCAATGCAGTTAAAAATAATTACTTGATTCAAATCTGCCTGTCTTGAGTCCATCCACTGGGGCTCTCTAGTTATACTGTGTCAATGGTAAGTAAAATGGGCCAAAATTAACATGCTGCTCTCCAGCTATTCTTGAAGATTAAAAACATGTTTGCTTGGAGATTGAAATTCACTGTGCTAAGCTGCCCAGAGGCAGATACCAGAAGCAGTACTCCTGGTGCTGAGTGACAGTGCCAGTGAAATGTTTAAATAAAAGAACCAACCCAACAAATAATAAAAAGGTCTTTCCCATACCTTTCTGGGAATGGAAAGGATGTGAGTGCCCTGTGCTGACAGGGGAGACCCTTCTTATCATCGTAGTAAGGAAAAAAGGGTTGACATGCTGAAGGTGAGTTTTGTGAAGGCTTCTGATAGATAGTTTGCTTCAACTTCTACCATTTTTGGGTCTCTTTAAAGCTGAAAAGGAGTGACCTGTGCCTGATTGTGGTTCTGGGAATAGCTGTGTGCTCATCTGTCTGGTCTTTCCATTGCCATCATTACTGCTTCAGTTAGTTTCTGACTGTGTTTCTGTTTTCGTAGGTATCAACCACATTTGGAGCTTCTCATTTGTACTTGGCATTTATTGTAATGAGAAAGGAAATGCATATCTGGGAGAAATGGGAGACAACTGTAACAGTAAACTCTCTTTGACTTTGTGTTTAAGGAGATTTCCAGTCAAATGCATCAAATTATGAGCAGTTCTGTAATAAGGGATGACAACTTCTATATAAATACCAGCAATGCTGCTATTTCTACCAACACACTCGAAGCTTTCAGTGGTTAACTGGGTAACAGCTTGTCAACATCTTTTTCAATAATGTGAACACCTGAATTGTTTTTTGGCTCTCTTTTTAAGATAACTGCTTCCAGTTTGGCATTCTGTGACTTTCCAACCGAATGTCAAAACCAGGAATATTAAACTGTATCTTTGGATGGCTCTAAGGCCTTTCAGACCTCTTAGATACCAGTAACAGTGCAGAGATGCACTATGGCATCTCTGGAAGGTTTTTTATTTTATTCTTATAGAAAATCATCCTTTTGCAATGTTTTTGTGTGCCATCGTGTAGGGAGATCTTTAATATGTTGCATACTTATAAAATTACTCAGACATTTCAGCTATAACATTAAAAAGCACATAGTGCATGCAATAGAAGGCAGCTTGTAACTCATCAGAAAGATAATATGATTGATTTATAGCTGATTTCCCTGTCAGAAGAGTAAACCCGTTTGCCAAAATGGATCCGTACATAAAAATTAATTCTCCATTGGAGTTAAAATATTTCCCTATTTGAAGCCCTATTGATTTATTTGCAGTGTGTGAATGTCACCTCTGAAGCACAACCCTGGTCTCTCTTTACTCTTCTGCCTTTGACAAATCCTGGTGTGGAGCCTCATGGTTCTTAGGGTTCCAGTTCACAGGAAGCTGTGAACTGAAATGTTCTGTCTTAAATAAAGACACCTTGGTAAATAGGACTGACAAATAGTAACAGAAGTGCACAGAAGGAAAGCATAAGTAAGACCTAATCCCTGCATAGGTGATTTGTTGCACAACGTAAACTCCAACTGAAAAGCCCTGCACACCACTACTGCTTAACAAACTGCAGGCTCTTCTCCTCATCACCCTCCTGCTAAGCCCTTGTGAGACCTGATGCATCAACTTATGTTTCAGCTTATATTTGCTTAAACAGTTCCTTTAAAACTGTCCTGTTTAGTTCCTAGTCACTTTGGGCTTCCACTGCGGAAAGAGCTGTGAGGAATCCCTGCCACAGCAGTGAGATACTCTGTGTGAGCAGGGGAGGAGGAAGGCTTGGCAGGCTCTGCAGGATACAGCAGCTTACAAGTTTGTACAGGATTTCATCTCCTTCAGGCTTTTAGCTGTCAGCCACCTGCAATGAGAGTGCCTCAGCCCTGTAACAAGCTGCTGAAAATTTCTGAAGGCTGGAGCAAGCTTTGCATCAGGGAGCTGGCTGATGGGCTAGTCCTGGTAACATTGCTGAGGAGCTGGGTTGTCAAGGGATGGTTGAAATGGCCTGAAATATAGCTGCTTATTCCCAGAAAATGAGTTGTGTTCTCAAAGCAAGCTGGGTGAGGGAGTTGGACCTAGGGAGTTTGTTGTCAGGTCTTGTTGGAGGTTGCCCTTGGCCTGATTTCTTACTGGCAAATGTTGACTTGTCTCAGGCTGCTGTTGAACTGCTGCCTTTGCAAATAAGAGATGCCCAAGAGCCTGTCAGCTGCAGAGGGGCAGAGCAATGAGAGGCAAATGACTGTAGCTGCCGTGCACAGCTTGTGTAACCCCTTGCCTTCTGCTAGGAGTTGATGCTAAATGTAGCATCACGTTTTCTTTGGTGTAACAAGGCCAGTACAGGACTATGTATGAACAGTGGGGGATTGTCTCCTGCATGCAGGACACACCACACTGTGGAACTGACTGTACACTGTATTTGCCATTATGCATATCATAGTAATATTTCATGAGAAAGAAGAGAAACTTTAAATATTTCAAAAATCAACAAAATTCAAAGGCACATTTGTAGGGAGGCAATGTGTGGATCTTCTGGTGGTTATTTGGTCTATCCTCTGTGGAAATCCATGTCAAATCTTTCACTGTTTTTTTAAATGACACAGGATCAGATTTGCAAATGAAAGGTGAGAGCACTAAATCAGGGAACCTGAACAGTTAGTTTGATGTTTGTGTCTGGGTGGTCCAAATCATTAAAGCTTTTTCCTAAACCTATTTAGACTCCTCAGCTGAAGAGATTTTATATTTATTTATTTATTTGTTTGCTTGCTTCTTTGTTTATTTATTTTTTCTGTGAAACTTTGTGCCTGGCTAAGATGCATAAAAAACTGTGGAATTTATATTTTTTCCATTATTAAAAAAAAAGGGGGGAGAAAGGCTTTCAAATATCTCCTTTCTATATAAAAGACTTCAGGGTTAGGGCTGGTCTGCTGCTGTGAGGGCTGGCAGCAGGACAGAGACCTTCCCCAGCAGCTGGAAGGCAGAGAGCAGATTTGGGATGGGGACCAGTTCCAATTCAGGGACAAGGTGGCTCTGAGGCCAAGGCAGGGCCCTGGTGGGTGAGGGGCTGGTGTGTTATGGGGAGCAGTATGTCTCATGTGTTTGACCTCCAGAGGGATTTTGGATTAAATTCCGCATTATTTACAGTGTATTAATTCTTAGTAAGAAATTAGGTAATGGTTTCATTTTTCTGTGAGAATAATTACTAGCCTAGTACTTTTTGTGTGTAGTATTAATTTGGTTGCAGCACATTTGACACGCTCCCTTTTTACATCCACATCTCCAGTCTGTGTGACAGATTTGCAGGTTGTCAGTCTGCTTTTAATGGCAAGCCCTGAAATCTCATGTGTGGGTTTTCAGACTTTGATTCTTCCATATGATGGAAACAATGAGAAATATGATGGAATCCCTGTCCTGTCTTTATGAGACAAAAGAACTGATCTTTTCTCTGTGTCTTCAGTTTGGAATGGCATTAATATTTTGACTCAGAGAAACTGGATGTGACAAGAATACAGACAAATCCGTAAATCAGTTATTAAAAAAAAAAAGTCTGTTCTGCTACAAATTTGGTTTGTTCTTTCTGAGAGCCACTAGTTGCCATCTTCAGGACATTTGTGAAACAAGCAATTTTTCAGTACTAAACTGCCTTTGTGGACAACTAAAATTCATAGAACTGGCTATTAAAGGATTATATCCTAATTATGTTAAATGAAGCCTGACCTCTGCAATTTGAAGCTTTCTGCCAGCTTGCTTGCTGGAGCTGGTCATTCCTTCCAGATGTTGTTCATCAGTGCTAGGCATCAGCCTCTCCTGAACAACAGGGACACAGAACGTGACCATCCTTAGGTAGCAGCTGCATTGAATGCAGCAAAGCATTTTATTTCCTTGCTTAGCTCTGCTGCTTCCCAGTGTGCTCTGTCCTGGTGTCAGGAGGTTGAGGTTGGACCTGTGTTTTGAGGAACTAAAGGAGATGTCATCCTTCTTGCTGAGGAATAAGGTGTTGGCCACAGCCTCTCACAGTATCTGCTCTCGGCCTTGCATGATGGGACATACAGGGAGAAGGAAAGGAGTGCTGCTGGATATTTGGTAATGCTGTGGTGCAAGCAGAAGGAGGAGAGAGATAGGCACCATCTCTGTTGCCCTGCACTTTCAGGGATGCATTTCTGGTTTCTGCTCCTCTGAGTTGCTTGCTGCCTGGTTGAGCACTGCAGAGGCTCTGCAGAAGCTGGGACCAAGTTACCACAGGAGAAACCCACTGTATTTATTACAAGGACTAGGAAAAATCCTATTTCCATTCTGTCTTCATTTTGAAAAACCTATGGATTGACCATATAGGTCTTCCTCTTCTCCCCAGGATGGTTTCTTTTAGGGACCCAGTTTAGGTGCTCCAGTGACCTCCACTGTTTCTGGTGTTTGCAGTGGATTTTCACCACCTTCTTCCATTTCTTGAAGGAGAAGGGTGTAATTCTGGAAATGTGGCGTAAGTGCACTGGGATCATTAAGCAAAATTTGTAGGGAGTATCTCAAAAGTCCCTTTAAAATATAATCAGCAATATATTTATGCTGGCTCTAGCAAAAGAACAATTTTGAATCTACCTTAGAATATGATTAACATTCAATATTCTAAAGGAAATGAGCAAGCCAATTCTCATCAGTTGTTTTATACCACTTTTTAAACTCCTTACTAAATACTTTTTGTTTTGAGGCTGTTTTTAATACTAGCCTTCAGAAACAAATTAAATTCCTACCTCCCAAGTCTTAACTGCAATTGGTTTTTTTCCATCATTGGTTAGTTTCCTATTAAAGTTCCTCTGCATCCTCTTTTTTCTTTTTGTTTTCACCTGTTTTTCTGTAGTCTTTGCTTAGTTTTTGACCTGCTGACTGCCATACATGGTTCTGAGTTTTTCCTTCAGCTGTACCTCCACAGTTTAATGCCTGTTTTTTTCTCCTTCATGCTACCCTTGCAAAGCACTAGTAAATCATCCGTAGTCTTAGAGTCCTTAGAAGTCTCTATTTTTCTTCCATGAAGGGCATCCAGTATTAATACCAACAGCCCATAATGGTTTTGTCTCTGCAGGGTGTTTGCAGGTGTCATGGATAAAATATTTTTTTTCTAAAGCAGGGACTTTGTAAACCAATGTTTATGGTTTTACTTTCTCTAAAAGGAAGATGCTTATGTGGAGGTGAGATGTAAATTATGCTGTGACAGACTTCTCCCGGGCTGCAGTCATATTTATTCATAAAAAGATAACTAATGAGAAAATGCAGACTGACAAGTTGAAGCTAACTTGGGGAGAAGTTCTGCTTCAGCCAATTAAGGATAATGAGTCACAAGTTGGTCTGGTTTGGTTTTGTTTTTTTTTTTTATTGGTGACTTAAGCAGAGAAGGTAAAGGAAAGTTACACAAGGGAAAAGTCCTAGAGGGAGCTCACTGCCAGCATGGGGTTTCCATGGCTCTGTGCTGTGGGATCACAGCACATCTTGGAGATGTGGTCTCCAAGACCACAGAGGAATTCGGGAGGGAGGAAGTTTTTACCTCAGTTGAAGAGGTTTGGGTTAGAGACCAGTTGAGCAAACTGGACATCCACAAGTCTATGGTCCTGATGGGATACACCCACGAGTCAATGTCTATCAATATGTTAAGGGTGAGTGTAGGGAGGATGGAGCCAAACTCTGCTCAGTGTCATCCAGTGACAGGACAAGAGGCAGTGGGAGTCAGTTGGAGCACAAGAGGTTTAGGGTAAACACAAGGAAAAACTTTTTTCCCAGTGAGGGTGCCAGAGCTCTGGAACAGGCTGCCCAGAGAGGTTGTGGAGTCTCCTGCTCTGGAGACACTTAAGACCCGCCTGGATCTGTTCCTGGGTGACTTGGTCTAGGTGACCCTGCTCTGGCAGGGGGGTTGGACTAGATAATATTCTAGGTCCCTTCCAACCACTAACATTCTGTGATTCTATGATTGTCATTGAATATAAGGACACCTTTTTCATGAAGGTTATTAATTTTTTTATAGTTTTGAGTGAATAGTATTTTAAAAATACCCTTTGGTCATTTTATCTGTGTATACTGCAAGGAGTGTTTAAATACACTGCTCACCATAATACTGAATGCACAACTATGGTAAAAGCAAATGCATTTGCAATGGAGCAAGATATCTGGGAGCAGCCTACAACTCTACTAATTTCCCTGGACTATACAAATTAGTGAAGGTGTTTGTACCCTCTCCTTAAGTGTGCCAACTTTTCCCTTTGCTGCTGTCTTACAGGACTTCTGCCTGGGTAGAGTCCGAGCTAGTTGAACATCTTCCACTTTTACTGGCAGTCTGGAGAGGGAAAAATAAACCAAAGTAAATAGAACATGTAGTAAACTACATGAGAATGGCTGCCTACTTGTGGATATGTGACTTCATTGAAATGAATGAAATGCCTTAGACCAGGTGTTAAGTTTTCTTTGTTGCATGGTGTTTGCCAGCACATGAAACAAATTTTCATTTGTTAGCTGGCTGATGCGTAAAGTGGTGGTTTCCTTAACATGTGTAATTAATCTGTTTTGAAACACCTTCATGGCTTGGTGTCAGCTGCAGTTTCTTCTTAGTCACACTGGGTCATAAATGGTAAGGTAGGAGGGAAGAGATTGCCTTTTGGGAGAAGAACCTGTACCTGCCTTTTCCTAATTGGATTTGTGATTTCAGTGGTTTTGGACAGTTTTAGTTCACAAAGAATAAGCTGATATGCAATCTTCAGCCATCTCTGACCTCTTTTGAACTTACTAATTAAAGCTTTCTGTTCTGCACTTCAGTTGTGCTTTGATTGTGATGCCTTGAAAGGACTGTTCTTTGATGGAATCTTGAATGAGGCATCTCTCTTGAAGCAAGTTAAAACCTGTGCTTGAAAACATGATGTTTGCATATTAATCAATACTGAGACACAGTCAATTAATCTGTGTATAGCCCTGAGGGGATCTTCTCGGTATGGGATTACTTTCTGCACCTGAAAGACCTTAACATCTGCAAGGAACAGAAGCTCGGGTGGCGTGGGACTTGTAGGCATGTATGGAATATCAGATCTGTGCTGTATCTGTGTGTATGTCCATAAATCCAGCTAGGGAAAATTCTAAACATCTCTGGTAGTTAACTAGGCTACTAAACTGCATATAGGATTATTAGCTTGGTCTGGATGAGTGAGCTGGATTCAGGAACAAACATGTCATGCCTCCCTTGATAGCCTCTAGTTCTCATTTCAGGAAAACTCCTGCTGAGTATGAGATAATTGGTTTTCTGTGCTTTAACTTGCTTTCCTGTGCATTGCAAAGACAGTTACGACTTCTGATTGAGTCAAGCAGGGGACTGAGAAGAGGTGTGGCCAGTGGGAACTTCCTTTGGGGAAAGAGGAGTGCAGATTATAACCTTTGAGCTGCTATGCACACTGAAGTCTGCTTAATATGAGCAGTTGCCATTAGGTTCAGTACGTTTAAACTTGTTCATTAATAACAGTTAGTTGGGGTTTTTTTTAAGCCTTAAAGACTAGATGCACAAGAACACCCAAGTGTGCAGGCAGTTTTTATACAAATATGGAAATCCCACTAAAGCCAATGGCACTGAAACAGGAGCTTTGTAGAACTGGGACATAATGTTCAACCAGTAATGATTGAGATGGAAAACCTGGCTTTCTGTTTTTACTGCCATCATAAAATGAGCACAAATGTGTTCATGAACAGAAGTAAGCCCTCTAATGGGAAGGTTGTGACAATTTTAGTGCCTTTTCTGTCACCTCGTGAACACCTTCCAGTCATCTGAGGTCTTAGTACAACCTAGCCCTGACATACTGCAAGAAGCTCTACAGTCTGCTGCACATGGTCCTGCTCTGGCAGGGGGGCTGGACTAGATGATCTTCTAGGTCCCTGCCAACCCCTAACATTCTATGATCTTTCAGTTCATATATGTGATATGGCTCAGGTACCATGGAGTGTAAAACTCTGAGGCAAAACCTTAGAGGAACTAAATTCAGATGCTACAGACTTATTGGTGGAAACTGGTCATCCTCTTCTTACACATGCTTATACTCATCAGCTGTTTGAATGTTCCAAGTGCAAGAAATTTCCAAGTGCTTTCCTCTGTTTTGAAGGGTAGATTGCATGTGGAATAAGCCTTTCCTTTCCTCTCAGTATCAAGAGCAGCCTGTCTGCAGACTAGCAGAGAAGCTTATTTAACTCACATTGATTCCCTATATACTTCACAGAGAGTTGTTAAAACGGGTGTTTGGTTTGATATTTGTTTGTTGGGGTTTTTTTCTCTTTGTTTTCTTTTGGTTATCCTCTGAAATTTGCCATGCAGCTGAAATTGGAAAGGGATGGTCAGTGTATTTGGTTTTATTCTCTATTTCCCAGCAGTGTTAAAAAAAAAAGGAAATTATCTTTTCTGAAATACATATTTAAGTAAATTCATAGTCATAGACTCATTTACATTGCAAAAGACCTTTAAGACCACTGAGTCCAACCATTAACCTAGCTAGCACTGCCAAGTCTACCACTAAATTATGTCCCTGAGTGACATGTCTACACATTTTTTTAATACCTCCAGTGATGGTACCTCCATTTCCAGGCATCCTGTTTGTGTGGAGATAGGAAGAAATTTGGTGCCACTGGTGAGGTTGCTACACCTTGGGTGTAGCTACATATCCTCCCAGAGCCAGCCCAGCTCTTCAGGGACTACCCTCTGGATTAGGTTGGTTCTCCATGGAATTGCCTGAGGCTGGTGAGTGATGCTCAAACCAGCCCTGGTGCCCCCAGCTTGCACAGGCTCTGCTGGCCCCACTGAGACCCAGTGTTGGAAGATGGGCTCTCTGAGACAAGGTTATGGGAAAGTGGGAGCAGGACCCTCCCAGGGCAGCATGAGAACAATCTCTCCTTTGGTTCCCCAAGCCAGACTTGTTGTGGATGTTAACAGCAACAAAACATTGCTTGTTTGGAAAGAAATCCAACTAAAAAATGAGCTGGGAACAGGAGATGTCAAACTCTGAACAGTTTCATTTCAGCACTAGAGTAGTGAATAACTCTTCAAGGCCATTTTTTGTTAGAAGACTTTCAAAAACATTTCATTATTTCTTGTCTAAGGAAGGGTAAACAGGTAAGAGCTCACATAGGTCTAACGTTTACAAATCTTAAATGCTAAAGTCATTGCACACTGACATTTGGTGTGTTACTACCAAGGTAACCGTTTTATAACCCTCAAAAAGTAATTAGGTAAGAGTATACCCATTTTGACAGAATAATTGGTGCTTAGAGAGGTATTTATTTACATATCAAGGTCTCCGTGAAGCCCTTGAGGATCACAGCTTGTGTGTTATGTTATGCAGGCAGACTTCAAGTGCAACAAAGTTTAACATTATTTACATTGAGACTTTTCTCAGATGTCTGTGTTTAGGCATCAAAAATTCAACCACAACCATAAATATAAAAAAATCCAGAGAAATGGCTCCAAAGTGCTAGGAAGCCTATGCTATATATAAAGTCCTCAATTTCAGGGAGGAAGGCGTTGGGAAGTTCACTCCATCAGGTCCCAGCTCAGTAGGTGGAAGGATTCCTGGTGATAACACCAAGCTTTGAATCAAGCCCAAGGTAAATTGTGGGGTGTTGCTATTTTTATGGTGCATGTGAACAAAGCTCTCTCTGCAGGAGTCTAAATGGTTCACACAGCTGCAGTTATTGGTTCAAGATGCTGGTGTGACACGGAGTACAGGCATTGCCACTTCCCTGCAGTTCCCAGAAGCTGCTGCTGAGTGCTGCAGGCTGGTTGCAGGTCCAGGTGCTATGGCCAACACTCCAGTAACGTGGTGAGAAGGGCCATGGGAGATGCAGAGTCTCTTCTTCAGGCCAGCCCAAGCACTGTGATTAGTGCCCCAACTGATGCAGTGGTGGGCACTCCTTCTATAGACAGACCCTATGTATTAAAGTTACCTGGTGGAGCAGCAGCAGATACATACATGGGCTGTGTTTCTCTCCTGGTCTTTCCTGAGGCTGCTAGAGTAAGAAGTGAATTTTCACTGGTTTCTGAACAAGTTTATTTTGTTTTTCATAAGAAGTGGTATCTGCTGCTGGTAATTTTTGGGAGACAAATGTTGCTTTGGTGGCTTTTTTTAAATCCCTGTGCTAAATCTTCTTAGCCAATAACATCTCCTGGATTTGATTTCTGCAATTTGTGTGCTTTGCATGTGAAATTAGTTTTTTTGGTGCCTGAATTATTTAATTCAAGCAGAATCTTGTACAGGACTGTGATTTCAGACCTCAGCAAATGTGATGGAATGTCCCCATAGCTGTATTTTGAGATACTATGTGTGAGAAGCTCCTGTAGCATTGCTGAGTCTCCTTAGTACCTGCCTATTGCTGCAAGGGTTTCAAGAAAGATATCTCAGAGGGAAAGTCTGTAAGGGCCCTTCTTGGAGAAGACTTATGTAGAATTTAGACTTGATTCATACTCTGAAGCTGCTGATTTAAAATGTTTCTTGAGGATATTTTGAAGGCTTTCTTGCAGATTGTTGTGTTTTATTGATAATTGGTGCTCCAAATGATTTCTGGTTTTTATAAAGCAGTTTATACCTTTATTTCAAGCTTTTAACTGTTGCATAAGTTGTGGTTTGTTTTTTTCTTAAGTATAGAATTCTACTATCTCTTTATTTTGAATCATGCAGGTTACTGATACCAAGCTATGTTTTTGATTTGAATGTAACTTTTGTTCGCAGGTAACATACCTCAATGATTTTTTGTTCTTGGTATGAAGATCATGCAGGTCGTAAAAGAGGGTTCTTGAGTTATGCACATTTTATTTCTGCTGTTTTGGCCTGATGGCTGTTAACAGCCACTGACACTATGGAACCACTTTATAGTGAAACCTTTGATGTGCCCCTTCACCTGCACAGCTCTCTACTCAATAGATGAATTTCATGGTAAATGGGTTTTCCATAACAGAGGAGCTGTGACTTAACGTGTGACATGGCATTGCACAGCATAGCTCTAAGAGCAATGAGACATTTACTATTTCACTTGATTATCAAATCAATTTGCTACTTCTAAATTCACTATAAACTGGGTCTGCTGTGAAACTGAGCTTTGGAGAAGCCTGTGCTTATGGCATTGTGTACATTATTGCATCCTAATCTTGCATGTCTTTTTGCAAAACTTTCTTTTATCCTCAATTTATATTTCCTTTCTTGCTGCAGTTTTTTTTCTCTATTTTCTGTTGTAGGATCAGGATATTCACCCCTTGAAGATGATGAAGATGTGTATGCACGCAATAGATACAAAGGTGAATTCTTTGCTTATGTACTAAAAAGGATCATCTGACTGCTTCGAGAGAAAAAGCTTTGTTCTTTTGCTTTTCATGGATTGTAAAATCTTGTCCAGTTCCATGGTTTTTCTCATGGATTTTTAGATCAAGATTTAATTGCTGCTTTTAACATTGAAAATTAGACCAAGTACTGATCACCACTCTTTTATGCACCTGAGTAAGTAACTTTTGCTCTGCCTTTGCTCTTGAAAGATCAAATTGTTAAATCATGTAAATCTAGGAAGAGCTTCTCTTTCTTCTTCATACACCCTAATCAAACCATCAGTAATAATCTAACTCAAAACCTGATGGTTTTACATTACTGATGGTAATGTGTATAGAAGAACGAGCAAGAAAACTTGATTTTCATGATTTATTTTTTTTTCACTCCCATGAAATTATTTGTATTTCAGGTTAACCTGCTACCTGAAATGCCAAGTGAAGTGTGTTTAACAAATGAATGTGTACATTCCAAAACCAAGTATGTAGCTGGATGAATGGGTGAATGGACTGGCATGTTTATAAAGAAAATTCAGGTTTTCATTCCTATTCTAGTAGATTTTGCCATTCAGAAAGACTGAGAAGTTTTTTGCCACTACCAGTAAATTTTCCATTTATGATGTCCATTTTTGTAAAGTCTGCTTCTGTCTCTCCTCTGTCAAAATCACTTAAAAACCTAGATGGTAAAGAAACTTACCATTTATTTTGTCACTTTAAAAGGTAATGGTATTTCTTGTTAGTAAACTAATCTGTGGACATGCTAGAATCATACTGTAGTCACTCTGATTACTCTAAAATACTGGGTAATAGTGTCATTTTATGTGTTACTGATTTTCTGCAAAAAATCAATGGGCCTTATAAGAAGCAAGTCCTAAATCAGACATTTATGAACAACAGAGGAAAGCACAGATGCTATGGCTGTGTTGCTGTTTTAATAAATGTCTTCTGTTCCTCCCAGTAAAATATAAAATTTTAGTTTTAAACACATACAGAAATATTTATCTAAATCTTTCTTTAGGTAAACTATTTTTTCTTTGCCTTTTTAACATGCAACTCTATGCAGACTTATATAAAAAGAACTTCAGAGATCATGAAGATAAATCAATGCTAATTCATGCCAGAGCAGGCAAATAGTTAAAATGTGGATTTTGTATAAATTCCTTTTATATGGTGATCCAAAATGGATTATACTCATGTCAGCCAAAATGTCACCAGAGTAAATGAAACATAATGAGTCATTCACACAGATAATAAAAACTGCCTTGAGTTTGGAAGCACTACTGCCAAATGGTGAGGATCAGACAATGTGAATCTAAGAGTATAAAGCGTTGGAGTAGAAAAGGCTCACTCTTCATTAGCATATTTATTTAAGTTGGTGTTGAGGGACGAGGGTAGAGGAAGACAAAGCAAGAAAAAAATGGGTCTGAATAGCTATGTTCAGAGCTCCTCCTTAGATGTACAGTCCAGTATTTTGGGTATGGCCCATTGCTCAGCAAGTAGAACTTCCCAGTAACAAATATAATAAATTTTCTTAGCTGATGTGAAGCTATGTAAGCAGCATTTTTTGGTTAGCACACATAGTCACTGACCAGTGCAAGGGAGCACACAAATCTGTCCTCATTGGCATCTGCAAACAAAACATAGCAGTTTGGGGAAGGGGGGTGAATATACCTCCTACCAAATCCTTTTGTCATTTTCTAGATGGTTTTCAATTTGCTCAGCTTTCCACAGAAACATCACTGAGACTTTTTGTGCCCACAGTATTTTTGAAGATTTTTTCCTTTCCTCCCTTGTCAACCATCAGCTCTACTGGCTGCTGTACCAGCAAGCAACAGTACAGCTGGTCACTTTGCATGCTGCTTGTGACAGAAATGCTCAGCTGAGACTGTTGTTTAAAACAGGACTGAGGAGTTGGGACAGATGATGCTTTAGAAGATGCTTTCCTGCCTGCCACTTGGAGTCTTAGGCCATATTTGATATGGAATAGCTTCCTGAAAACAGCAGATCCTGAGTTCATCACAGCTCTATTGCTACTCCTCTGATGATCTTAATTCCTAGTATGTTTTCTCAAATACAGTAATGATCACAGGGTGGCCCTAGCTGTAGAGGCAACACTGTGTCTTCCCTTTTTTCTGCTTGCTGCCTGTTTTCTAGGGGTTTCAAACAGAGAATTGAGTCACTGAAATATTTTCCTGCTAAGTGATAATGGAGGCTATATTGTACCACCAAGGAATGGCTCGAACTTTTGTATTAAACAAAAAAACCCCACTACATAGGTCCTGGTACCTAAAAAATCAAATTTCAGTTATATGAACAGATCCCAGTATAGATGGTGAAGCTCCAGAACAGGTGCCTGGGAAACCTGTAGCTTTACTTATTCCTAAAGCCTTCAGGAACATGACTGAGCTTGTCTTGAGGCATGGAAAAACTTGTATGACCTCTTGGGGGCCTTACCCAGCCCTAATATTCCATGTAGCTGCTTAGCCTTTGAAAACCAGTATATTCTTCACTTAAACAAACTTTGATCTAAAATTGTTGTATCGTTTGATGTGCTTTCAGGCACGTGAGCTTTTCAAGTTAGCTGGGGTTTTTTTCAGTGATATCTGTTGGTCTTAGCCTGGATACATGCCCCCTTATAAACTCTGCCTCGCCTACTTTCTTCTAATCACATTCAGTTCTAGAGTAAACATAATAATGTTTCAGATCAAAGAGATGTTCCTCTAAACTTGTCAAGGTATTTGGCATCCAAAAGCATGTCTGGTTTTGTTTGTCTTTCTGACAGTATCAGTTGGTCCAATCAAAGTTGTATTACACCTCCCTAGAAGCCCATTGTTACACAGGATTTCAGGACCTGTCATCTTTCACTTTTTGCCTTGCAGTCCCACTTTTGATATGTCTTTTTCAAATCTTGAAGCTGAGAAGGAGCAGGCTTAGACACTCCCCTGTAAGTGTGAGGAAACTGCTACTGAGAAGCTGCCTCCTGCAGGTAGAGCACTTTCTTGATGCACCCTGGTGTCAAAGCTAAACAAAGATTTTGAAAGCTTTGTCTGGGAAGGGGAAGTAAGTCTGTGATACTGCACCCATTGGTAGCTCAGTATGGTGTTAAATCCTCACAAGATGGGACTTATATCCCAAGTATTTTAAAGTGTAGCCTTGACTAGTTTTATGTAAATATATTTCCCTGTAGCCTAGGTTCAGTTTTATGTAAATCTATTTTCCTTTTTCCTCTGAGTTCAGTAGGAACATTAGCCATGAAGTCCCAGCCAAATTACAGCTTTCCTCTGACTTGGCAGATCCATCCATGTCACTGTCCTGCATCCAGGAGCAACTAGAAGGTGGTTCTCATACTTCAGGCTACATTTCCATGATGTTAGGGAAAGTTAGTCCTCCACTTAGCTCCTGAGGTAAAGAATACAACAATGAAATACATACCTTTGGGAACATTTAGAACTTGACTTAAATTTCTTCAGGTTGGGTTCCCTTTTCTGAGTATGTACTAAGTATATAGTGCACACTCGTGGATGAACAGTGACACTCTCTGAAGGACATGATGGTAAGTAGTTGGGGGCTTTGTGCTGTTCACATATGCATTGTGCCTGAATTCATGTTGCCCTTGGAAGCTACTAGGTGGTACCAAAAAGGGAGGAATAAGGTCAGAACTTTCTCAAAAACTCTTCACTTATTCTGTTGGATTGGATGTTTGCCTTCAGATTTAATCATGGCAACGGTATTGTGCCCATTTTCTGGTAGAAGGCTGTTCTGTTGGTGATACAAAGAGTATTTGAATGTTTCCTTGTGGAACTGCAGAGCTGCTGAGGACAGTTGAGGGAGCTGCACACTTCATGAATTCCAGGTCAGCCTTAATCTTGGGTGCTAACTTGGAAAGTAACTTTGCAAATCTGGAGCTGTACTCAAACCCTGAAGGGTTGTTGTGACATGCAGAGGATGTGTACAGACAGGCCTGACATGTTGGCAGCATGATTTATGTAAGTCACATCCCTTCTAACTGCAGGAGAGCTCAAACTACCACAGGGTTCAGCCAAGGCAATGTACTTTACTGCAGAAATTATTATGGAAGATTTGTTTTTTCTTTAAATGGGCAGTGAGAGCTAAATGTTGTAAAGATAACAATGACAGCTAGACCAAAGTTGCTCCTAACGCAAACTGTTATTACCAAGAAGAAGACAGATGTATCCTTTTAAAAAACAAAAGGGGGAAAAAAATGTCCAGTTGTCATCAAACTGTCCACATGGTGGCATGCTTATTCCATGAGAAAAAAAAAAAAAAAAAAGAGAGAATACCCCCCACCTCCCCCCAATCTAATGGCTACAATCTGTAATGTCTGTAATAAAAAACAGCTACCAGTCTTTGAAGGTCTGACCTTCTGCTGTATAAGACATAGTGCACCTTGCTGCATTGTTACTTCTCCACTTTGAGAATCCATGGTTTTTAAAATAAGACTTTTTTTCTTTCCCATTTCTCCTCTGTGACCTTGAATAAAGAAAGTGATTTTATGTTTGTGTTTGACCTTTCATATTTTGCGACGTCCTAAGAGTGTTTTTTTTGATCTCTGTGCTAGAAACACCGTGGTGCTCGCCCATTAAAGTGAAACATGGTTATGCAAACTGCAGGACACCTCAAGGGGAATATTACAAGAACGTACTGGGGACAAGATGTGATATTCGCTGTCAGAAAGGCTACGAACTGCATGGCCCTCAGCAGCTCATTTGTCAGTCAAGCAAGCGTTGGTCTGGGAAAGTACTGTGCAAACGTAAGTAGCTGTGAAATCTGTGTGTGGCTTGCACCCCAGATACAGCAGACAATAAACTTCACTTGCTGTTGAAACAGTGATCTTGGGATTGTTAGTTGCATTTTAAACACTGACTGCATACTTGGCTATGTATGCTGGCTTGTTCTTACAGTGTTACGTGGCATGGTGAGTATCATGAGTGGTATAGATGCTTTTGTCAGCAGGCAAAGATAGGAAACCATGAATGTGGGATTTTTATTTGTGGGAATAATTTTATGACAAAGCCATAAAACTATATTGTCCATTTTGGATTCTGGAAGCTGACACAATCTGTCTCAGGTGTCTAAGTGGGCTCTTGCAAGAAAACATTTTCTCTGAAGAGAGGAATAGGCACTTGTCACCTTTTTCTCATACAATTATTCCATTAGGCCACTGCATAGATAGAGTTAAATTTGAAACACAGCTAACAAAAATAGTGTGGAAAGCCTCACACGGAACGTGACTTTCTCCCACTTGTCATTTTCAAGCTGTTATCTTTATTTCTGTGTAATACTCCACATTCACATTATTCTAAAGGGGCATAACAGCTTTCCTGAAATCTTGTGTTTTCCAGAAAAGCGCTGCCCCACCTTGTCCATGCCTAACAATGGGGGTTTCAAGTGCCTCGATGGTGCCTACTTTGGCTCGAGGTGTGAGTACTACTGTTCGCCGGGCTACCAGCTGAAAGGTGACCGCATAGTCACGTGCATGGACAACAAAGTTTGGAGTGGCCGTCCAGCATCCTGCATGGGTAAGTGGGATGGTTGGTCTACATCCTGGGAAGTCTACATCTTGTGGTACCTGCTGGTGCCCGAGTCATCCAAATGAATTACAAAATGCTCTTTCATCCATTTCCTGGTGAGGAAAAAAGCAACTGTTGCTTTTGAAGAGGCAAAGAAGAGTTTTTCCAAGGGATATGGAGCGCTCTCTGTCACTTCCTATTTTCAGTCCCGAGTGACCATCTTCCTTACACACATGCTATCAGCTTCAGGCATTACCACTTTAACAAAGATGAGGCTGGTGTAAATGGTCAGTGCTTTACAATGCTTGTAACAGCTATTGCTGATCTCCTGGGTGTCTCCTTGGTAGTCTGTAATTACTGTGCTGCTCTTCTAGCATGTTCTCTGTGCTGGCTTGCCTTGCTGTTTGCAACTTAATGATAAAGCAGGTTTGAAACCAAACCCTTTGTCTGACCTCCCCCATTGCTTTTCTTTCTTGGGATCATGGTTTCCAAATATATCTAGGGAGCATGAATGGATTGTAGTTACCAGCATAGCTGCAGTGAGCTAAACTAAATTTCAGCCACATTATTTTTGAATTAGAACTGAGTTTCAGTTCACATAAGTTATGCCAGCAATTTTCATTACATAGTCAGCGGTCTCCCAGGAGCTGCAATAGTTGTTTTTATATACATAAATCAAAAGAGAGGTAAACAAATACTGAGATTTAACTTTCCTTCCCACTAATGAGACTTCAGCAGATAGCAAAGTCTCAGCTGCTGCTTTTGTTTCTGGGAAGTCTGATGAAAGGTTCAGCAACCACCCACAGAGGAAGGTATTTTTTTGGCCTTCTGAACTGGCTACCAGTAATTTAAGCTTGTGGGTGGTAGAGTATTTGTGCTCAATGTTTTCTGTGTATGATAACTTGGTTTTCCTCAGACTGCCTGTGGCTCGGTCTAGGTTAACAAATGACTTTGGAGTCCCCACTGTTGCCTGATGTTTGCAGTATTTTGTTCAGGTTTCCTGTTACTTGGTGTTGTACAAATGTAGAAGTGAGCCTGCTACTTTACATCTAGACTGTGGTGTCTATTTACAAAACCAAGCCTTGTGCTTCTCAATGGTGTAGGCAGAGGAAGCAAAACAAACCCTTTTAAGTTTGGGAATGATAAATTGTTGTCTTCTGTATTTCCTGGTACTTTCAGAACCTCAAATGTTTGCAGCAGTAGGTTGCTTATTACAGAAGATGTCTTGAAGAGCAGAGTAAGCAAGTACATCTTAAGCAAAAAAAAAAAAAAAGAGGCTATGTTAGCACTGACAACATTTTATTTTTTTTTATTCCAAAATTGAAGGACAGTTGTTGCTTAGGGTATGATTGCAAGTCCAAAGTAACCCAGTAATACTATATTTTAAGGCCTGGTAATGCCACACAGTATGGAGAAGACCTCTTCAAACCTTGTGTGCACATAGTTCTTATATGCAGATGGTGAGTTCTGCAGCTAACAAACTGTTTTAATAAGGTTATCTTTTGACCTCTTCATAGGTAGGATAGAGATGTATTGTTTTTTGTGACCAGACATGACCCTAGCAGTATAATGCAGTTTGGAATTGTACACATATCCCTTCCTGTAATTCAGTAGTTACAGAAATATCATCAGTGAGCTTCAGCCTACAAAAGCTTACCAGTGACCAGGACAGAACTGGCTGAACAACTCCCATTCAGCTGAAGAGTAAAATTAAGGTAAGGGCAGCAATGAAATACAAAGACAAAGAAAGATGCTGCTTTGCTTTTTTGGCATATAAGCAATTAGTTGCACTGTGCACAGTAGAGATGTTAGGTTTGATCATAGGCATGGGCTGGTAAAGTTCATGTCATTGTGAATAGGTAGGGAAGTGGACTGGGGACACCACAGCTGTTTGCATCAAGTATGGCCAAATGTTGCTGAAATAACTGTGATGAAGAAAAGGTCAAATACAGCTGCTTTCGGTTATCAGCTAAAAATGACAGTGATCACCTGCATCTTATTTCCATTATAACCTTTATGCACTGGAACTTAGAATTAAATAGGTATTTTCTTCTGGAAGATTGAAAAATGTCACCATGTTATCTTCTATAAAGGTTTCATTTTCCTGCTGATTGTATACAGAGGTTGTGGTAAATGGCTGCCACTGTAATAAGTCATCCTTTTGTCACCTCCTAAGACTGTACTGATAGGTAGTTCACTAACATTTTCCAACTGCAGATGTCTGAAATGAAGTTTGGACTTTGACATGTTAATTATACAGGCCCTGATAATAGATGTTTTGAAATACAGAGGAAGTACCTTGTGGAGGAAAGTGGGGAAAGCAGGACAATGTTTTTAATTCCCCTCTTTTTATAATGTCCAGTTTCTTAATCTCTTTATGCTTTTAACACAGACTAATGTTTTGAATTAACCTCCAGACATCATTTAATGTTATCAACAATCAGTAATAAATAGTGTTTTTATGTAGCAGGTGACCATTTACCTATCCCATAAGGACTCTTGAATAAACAAGCAGTGGGCATTCAGTACTTTTGGTCTGTTTCTTGGCTCTTGTTACCCCAAATTTACAAGCAAATAATCATAAACATTAAAAAAACTCTGAGAAAGGTAGTTAACAAGCTCTTAATTTCTGATGAAATTGTTAATTTGGTCAGTCTCAGTTACATTAAAAAAAAATACATCTCAAACCTATTTGAAAACTTCTTTTTCTCCACAAAATTCAAAAGGGCTTTAAAATTCCTTATGCCACTGCTGACCTCCTGATGCCATGCCTGCACTGCCACCTCTCCATACAGAGCCAGAGTACCAGTTGCTGCTGCCAAGTAGCCAAGAAAAGCAACAGCTTACAAGAATGTGGCTAAACAGTGCCTTTTTTTTTGCATAAAAACTCAATTTCCATGCCCATGATTTAAAGCTTGCAGGAGAGATTATCTCATTTAATACACAGCCCCACTAAACAGCTTAAATAAATCCACTTGGTATTTCATAGGTCTTTGAGCAGTAACACTGTAGTAAAAGCCTAAGACGAGCCATATGAGGTCAGACACCTTGCAGTGTGTCCTGGCTCCAGCTCTGCCCAGGAATACTTATGGAGAGAGTCTGACAGTCCAGCACTTACAGGATGATTTTTTTTTTTCCCTCTGCTAAAGCCTCCCCATCAATCTGGGGTTTTTTCCATTGGGGTTTCTTTTGGAACCAGTTTATTCTTCTGACCTGCAGGTGGGCACCTTGCTCAGGTCATATGTTTTATTGAAGGCTTTTAGGGGGATTGTGCTTCACTTTCTGTCTCTTGTGCATTTGCTTGGATGTTCTCTGGTCACTTTCACTGCATTTTAATGTGTTTGGGTTTTTTTTAGACCCATTTTCTTTCTGTCAGGCTGTAGCCATGGTGCTTAATATGCTATAGATTGGCTGCAACTTCATACAAGGGCATGAGGAAAAAAGACCTGAGCGTGCTTTGGTTTAACACATCCCAGTGGCCACTGCAGTTGATGAGCCTCTTTCTTTGGTAGATAGCTGCTTTCTCTTGGTCCCTTTCAAAACAGAGTTATTCTGGTGGGATTCATTTAGTACCTGTTGAATAGTAAGAGGCAGCTGAAATGACTGAAGAAAATAAGGAAAATATCCTTTCCAGGAATTGTTAAGTCTAGCTAAAACAGCTGCCTGGCCCCTGGGTGCTTGGTGAGTTGGTTCCCACAGTAACCACACTGTTTGCCTTTACAATGTGGAAGCCCAAGCCTGTTCACTAAATAGCCTAATGGACTTTCTGATTAATTAAGTGCTTAAAACACTGGGTCCTTAAATGCTGTTCTGTCTTTTATTCCAGCATTATGTTTATTTGATGTATTCTCTCCCTAGCACAGCAGTGAGCTGCTGCCACAGTAAACTAACCAGAGCCAAAAGCAGCCATAGTGAGACTGGGTTATTTCCGACCCTAATTCAGCTACACCAGGGGGTTATTGAGAGCACTGTAGTTTGGTAGAGGAGGGCAGAGTTCTTGCTGGCCAGGGTGTGAGCAGATTTCCTTCCACACATAATGGAAAGGTACTTGAAAAATAAGGGAGTGAATAAGAAACGTGAGGAAAGGAGACAAAGTGCTCCCTACAAGTTAAACAAGCTTTCAACATGTACTTGGTCTACCTTTTGTTTTGTATTATCTATAAGGCATTATTATAAAAATTACTTGACAAAAAAATGCAGCAGCAGCAACTCTCTGCAAAATGATGGTTGCATCAGTCTTCTGTTGTTTCTCTTTTTGCCATTGCTGTGAGGAAAATAACCAACATGATAACACTAACATGCAAACCCATCATGCAGAGAAAGATTTATGTTCAGTGTGCTTTACAGATGTTCTTAACCACAATTTCTACTGCACAGCTGAACAAATAGAGGAAGAACAGATAAATAGAATGTACAGGCTCCTTGGGTACAATCTTGGTCATCCCTTAAAGGTAAAAACATGTCTGTTGACATTGCTTTTTAACTGGGAACTGTGTAAAGAAGTGTTCAATTAGGGTTTTTTTTTTTACATTGCAAGAGTGTTGTCATCTCTTATGCCTCTTACAAAGAGATGAGAAAAGCTCCACATGCTTTGACTGGGATGGCTTCAGCATTGAGGAGGACAGCTGAACATGGTCCTGGGTTATGCTGACGACTGGGCAAGAGCTGTGAAGCAGCTGTGTAGCTGTAACACAGGGACAGGTGCCCATTTCTGGGACATTTATTTCAACAGATACAGAACCTCCAAGAATCCAGTGCCCGAGTGTGAAGGAAAAAACTGCAGAGCCCAACAAGTTGACAGCCAGAGTGTTCTGGGACACCCCGGAGGGACGGGACACTGCTGATGGGATTCTGACAGAGTAGGTGCAAATCTAGATGTTTGAATTTTCTCCTTTTTATTCTTGGGGTCCTTAATTAACAATTCAGCTGATGAGGGTGTCCAGTAATACTTCTCATTTGAAACTTTGGTAGCTTTAAAGGTTGTATTTAACCTTAACACTTTCTTAAAAATTTCATTCTCAATTTTTATGGTTTTACAGTACAGTACAATTTCCAGAAGAGCAAGGTGTACTTGTGATGGTACCACTGTCTCTGATTTTCTATTACATGGAGGAGATTTATGTCAGTCCAGCTAGATTATTGTAATGGTAGTACAGAAAATCTTCTTTCAGTACTCAAGTTACATCTTTTAACAGTATGTTAGTGGGTTAAGCTTAGAAGCTCAAAGCTGTAAGCTTAATGGTGTTTTAAGTTTTATGTGAATTCAAAGAAGCTGTCAAAAGACAAAATGACATTGCCTTTTATTACTGTAATTATAATCAGAAAGAAGAATTCATAGCACAATTAAAAACAATATTGCTATTGAGGTCTGATACAATAATTCTAAGGCAATTAACATAATATTTTTTTTAAAGTCTGATATATATTTTTGAAATAAAAACTTGGAAAAGTGTTGAAATAAAGACATTGCAAAGTCTGATGAAGTAATATCTGCCAGGCAAAAAAATGGGGAATATCTAATGTTTGGATATTGTTTGGCATATGAGCAACTGTTACCAGCCCCAAAGAGTCTAACTGTTGAATCTTTGGAAGCTTTTCCATAAATCACATCTTTATTTTTATAAAATGTTGCTAAACTGTGATATTTTATAGACTATGAAGTGCTTTACTTAAATGTACTGGGTCCTGCAGTTTTAAGAGTACAGAAACTTTTCTGTTACGAGGAGCACTGCTCATCCTCTCTGCTTCAGTACTGAGGATACAGGTAACACACCTGAATTCTCCTGCTGAGTTTACAAGCTAGGAGCAAGTTCTAGGTGAAACCACTGCTGTGGATCACCACACCCTTCTGTTATGACAACAAACCTCATTTTCTATTCTGTTTCTGTACATAGGAACATTTACTGTTGGCACAGGGACAGTAGAGAGCCCCCTTCTAAGAGGCTGGAAGTTTTTTGCTGGCTATGGGTTATGCTGAAGCTCTGACTGTGGATTGGTCACCATACAAAATGAGGGAGAGGCTCAATCTTGACTTTGCCTTACCTAAGGCAAAGGAAGCTTGAGTTTCTACGGGCATGGTATGATGTTTGGCTACACTGGATTGTCTTACAGGAAGCAGCAGGCCCTGCCAGCTCTGCAGGGGGACCCTTTTGTGTGACTCAAGGATGGGTTGTCGGTAGCAGGTTAAAATACTGTGCTTGCCACTGCCCAGTGTCTCTCAGGCTTCAGTCATGCAGAGCAGCCAGGCAATCGTAGCATGCCATAGATGTTAATCTTCAGGCTTCTACAGCATTGTCAATATGAAAATATTGATCAATTTATGAATGTCTGTGCTCTTTTGTCTCCCATTTTAGTGTTATTTTGAAAGGCTTGCCACCAGGGTCACATTTTCCAGAAGGCGACCACAAAATCCAGTATACTGTTTATGACAGAGCTGAAAACAAAGGCACTTGCAAATTTCTTGTCAAAGTCAGAGGTATGAATGATGTTTTACCCTATACAGTCACTGATTTGCATCTGGCTTAGTAGGTAATTTGAGAAATGTCCCCATTTGTGTACTTGCCTGCATATGTATGTGAATATAAACTATGTGTTATTTGTGAAATGGGGGCCAGGTGTCCTGCAGGGTGGGTGACCAAAACTCTGCAGGTCAGGGAGGGTCTTCATTCATAGGTCCTGCCTCCAGCTCCACACTCCTTTCCTCCTGCTGGCTTCTCCCTGACACTTAGCTTGTGAGCTGGGTGAAACAAGTATATAAAAGAGTTTTTTCAGTTGTGACTCACATCTCTCAAGCAGGACTGCCCTTTCACAAGTCCAGATCTTGACATCCGGAGTTAGACATACAGAGATTAAACCTGTAGGTTTCAGGTTCAGCTCTCTGTGTTCCTCATCACCTTTTTATCTCTGTGCTAGCACAATTACATGTATATATTTGTATACTCCTATCTGCATCTGTATCATTTTAATTTACATGTGAGTTAAGAGGGATTTTTTTGTTGGCTGGAGTTTTTAAGTACATGACTCATAGTATAGAAAACAAACAGAAAAATACCTTCTGTATGTGTTCCACTGGACCTGCTATCCTAGTAAAAATGAGGTGATTCATGTGTTTTGGATTTTTTTTCCTCTTGCTTAAAGTCAGGCGCTGTGCGAAATTAAATGCCCCAGATAATGGCTACATCAAGTGTTCAGGGGATGGAAATAACTACGGTGCTACGTGTGAGTTCTCCTGCATTGGTGGCTACGAGCTGCAAGGAAGCCCAGCTAGAGTATGCCAGTACAATTCGGGGTGGTCAGGAGTGGAGCCAACCTGTGCACGTGAGTATTTCACTACTTCACCAGAAGGGCTGCCAGAGCAATGGCTCTCCTGGCAGTGAGAATTTGGAAAGTGGGCATGGTGTGGAATACAGCTGGAAACTTTAATGCCCTAGAGGTAAGAAACTTAACATATTTGTCTCATCCATCAGTTTGCACTTACAGCTGAAGTCTTTGCCACCTTTTGCTGCTCTTTCCTAGGATAATGATGGTGCCTCATAACTGATAGTGTGGTTTAGAT
Source organism: Ceyx melanurus (assembly GCA_024611195.1). Classification (NCBI taxonomy): domain Eukaryota; kingdom Metazoa; phylum Chordata; class Aves; order Coraciiformes; family Alcedinidae; genus Ceyx; species Ceyx melanurus. The sequence goes on along the minus strand of JANHGL010003746.1, from coordinate 12,650 downwards.
CAAAGCTGTCTACAAAATTTTGCTTTCTGGAGTCAATCCATCTTGCAAGCTAAAACAGCTTAAGATAAAATTGTTGGCTTCAGTGGGGCCAGTATTTCACTCATCTTTATTTTTATTTCTTGTTCTTCTCCTATCTGGAAGTTTGTGCTTTTAGAAATAGGTCTGTTTTCAGCATGCTCTTTAACTTTTGTTTGAAATTTAATTCTAGCCATGAATATTAATGTGAATGTGAGGACTGCAGCTGCACTTCTGGATCAATTTTATGAGAAGCGGAGACTGCTAATTATTTCAACTCCTACTGCAGCCAACTTCTTCTACAGGATGCAGTTGGGAATGCTGCAGGTAAAACACTTGGGGAGAGAAGGGATGTGCAACTACTTTTTTTCTTTGAAGACAGACACAAGAAGACAAGGTCAACAAGCTCTACTGTTTGATATAAATCTGCTAAGTTCAGCTGTTATAGTGCAGCCATATAGTTATATGTTATAGTGCACTGAATGAACTAGCTGAAGCAGTAGTGATTCTGGATTAACCCTTTTTACATGGGTTTGAGTTGAAACATCTCCCCAGTTTCTAATTCATCTCTGTTTTGATTTTGCTGCCTCTGACCAGTTTTTGAATCCCAGGTAGGTCTGTCCCTCTTCCAACATCCCCAAATTCATGTGCTTAATAGTCATTCCCTAACTCGGCTCCTAAAGAAGCTGAAAAAAAAACAAACCATCCAGCACTTCAGTGGTTGTAGCTCATGAAAACCAGGCTTGTAACTACTCTACAGGAAGTGTGAATAGCTCCAGAAATAACCAGTGCACCATCAAATGACCAGAGACTTGGCCTAGAAATCACTGAGGGCTGGAGGTAGCACTGCAGTGTTTTGTTCCAAGAAAGAGCAGACTTCTGTTAACTGTCAATTTTATGTATTGTAAATGTGATGCTCTTATTGGATTCTTGCTAGACTTAGAGCTGTGTCTCAAAAGTGTATCTGTGGCCTCAGGGAAAGAAGCTAGTCCTGTATTCTTTCACAGGGGCCAGTGCTGCTATCTTGTGTCTTTTCTCACAACTGTAACAAAATTCAGTATAAATAATCACTGGGATACAAACATGATGGTGGTTTTAACTGTGGTGTAAATTAGAGTTGTATTCAACTAAAAAAAAGTAAGAATTTTTATTTTCCCCCATTAGATTAACCTGGCAACACAATTCAATATATTGTTCAAAGTTTAAAATCCTAAATTTAATGGCTATAGTACTTTTCTCACTGCTTGAAAGTGGTAAAAGAAGTTGGTATGAAAGAAAACTTTCTTCAGTTGACTTCTTTTTCACATATCTTGCTTTGATTGCCAAATTAGATTACTGGCACAATGCTTAACACGCTGGCATCTTTTCATATCATTACAAAGACCAGTTTATATTTATCCTAGGTGGTCCTGATTGTTGTTTTTCTTAGAGTAGTTAAGAATCCATCATTTAGCATCCCCTGGAGTCATGAGGCTCTAGTTCTTCACTGTGAGACTTTTCAAAGCATGCTCTCATTTCAGTTTAAACCATCTCAATAATGTAAGATCAGGCTCTGTGAACACTTAATGTACAATCAAAACAACCCTCTGTTCTCTCACTGATAACTAACACACCTCTGTCTTCTTGTAACCCTTTCAGCCAGCACAGTGTGGGTTAGACCTCCGACATGTTACCATAGTTGAACTGGTTGGTGTCTTCCCAGCACAGATAGGAAGAATAGGTGTAAAGCTGCTGCCCCCCTCACTTGCCCTGCAACTCAGGTAAAGTAAGCTCTCACTTAGCATATATGAAATATTGCTTTTGATTCCTTATGTCTTACTCTGCAAATATATGTATTCTACTTTAATGGACATAGCTAGTCACTGGAATGTAGATACTTATAAGTTTTAGGGTTAATTTGCTGTCTGTCTGTGCAATAGCTACTGCAAAATCATGGGCATTTGGCATTTGTGAAATTAAGAGCACAGACTTCAGCGTGTTTCAAATGTAAAGGGGCTGTGACCCATTCACATGTGAACAAGCTGAAGCCTGTGCCATTTGTTCAAGTGCCATGGCTTCCTTGACCCTTTGCTCAAACTGAGCGAATTTCTGAGTTCATGTGAACTCCTTCTGTATCCCTTTGATCATATTACTGGTCTGTAGTGTTGGGTGCTGCCACTGAAAACACTTCAGATATGTCTGTTCATGCCAGATTTGGCCTGCTGCAGTCATGCCAGGCTGCAGTCACTTCACAGGGCCAGTGCAGCCCCAAAGGGCAGTGACAACTCCTCTGCTCTGCGGCGCTGCTGGTGGTTGTTGCTGGGCCAGAAGGGGAAACAGTGGCTGCTCTTTGAAGTGCCACATGTGGAAATGATACAGGCAGCATTTCAAAAGGGAAATTATCTCAGCCTCCTCAGCCTGACTACAACACTCAGCAGTTTTACTGAGGTGCCTAAACTTTTCTGACTTGGTTTTAAACTGGTAGGAGGTTGTTTTTCACTTGAAAGGGAGACTTCAAGTGTCAGCATTTCCTAGGGACTGGAGGATTACAAGAGCCAAAAGTGAAGGCCTCCTTGGCAGGGAAAGGAGTAGTTATTTAGGGAAAAAGACCAGGAGCATTTTAGGCAATATCTTCTGTGATATGCCTGAGGAAATGGATCAAGTTTTAAATGGTAATAGTAAAAAGTGCTGACAAGGCAGAGAGGTTTCTTTTGGATTGCAAAAAAATAAAAATATTTGTTCTCAGAAGAATGAAAAATAATGCACAAAGACCTCTTTATTAAATAAAAGGTAAAAGGACTTTATAGTAATGTTGAAATAGTATTTTTGTGGATCTATAGAAAATAATAAGCTCTGATAAACATCTCATTCTCTGCCTAACCACCTCCCACCCTGCAACCTTTAATGGAATAACATTTACCTTTTGGAAATTGGTACTGTAGGACCTGCCCTACACTCCTTTAAATTTACTTTTCCATTTGTTGTTTGTTTTTTTTTTTCTCTGTTGTTGCTGCAGTATGTAAATTACAGTTTTAGAAGGCACTTAAATCAAAGTGAAACTCACCTTAAAAATATCTTGAATAAAAATGCTGTTCAGAATTTGCGTTCAGTAAACTAATGAGCACACATACCCTAGTTAAAACTTCAGAAACCTCAGCAGGTTAACATTTGGATTTATAGAAGGTAAGCATTTCTCTTGTGCCTCATCTTGCCTAAGAGCAATGTAGTTTCCTATCACCATAGCTTCAAAACTTTACTTTTGAGTAGTCAAGCTCCCTACTTGCAACAAGAAGGCACCTATAGTACTCAAACTTCTGAAAAGGCTGTGGAACCTTACCAACATATCCCCCCCACACCCCCTGCTGTTCATCATAGCTTGCCTGGCCTTCCACCCATTCTTTCACAGCTGCCTCAATTTATTTTCCCCACACTGATGATGTTGACTGACTTCACATCTAAGGATCTTCTAGTTCATTACTCCTTCAAGCAAAAGATGAAAATAGCACCAAGGATAGAGTTCTGTTACTGTCAGACCAGCACAGGAGCTCAAATTGACCCCTCTTACCACTTCACCATGATTAGCAGCAGCTTTTGTTTTCCTAAATGCGAGTTACCACCAGGTAGATGGTTAGTGGTAGGAAGCTATGAAAACTGAGTCCAGTAATTTTGTCCTGCTTTTTCTTATTATGGTTTTATACCAGGTGGCAGCCAAGAAAGGGAATAGGCTACTTGTAACTCTAGCTCCATCACAATGGTTTTATTTAGACAACATATATAGTACTTTTTTATCAAGGGTTTTTGTGATAGTAGAGTACATGCTATTACCTGTTGCTAACAGTCAGAGGTCTCAGAAGAAAACAGAGCTGTGCAATTACCTTGACCCTTCCCTGATAGAGGTACAGGCTGCAGCACATGCTGACACCCACTTACTATCTGACTCCTTGTTCTTACAGCTGAAACAAAGCAGACCCTGTGCAGCCTCCTTCTGAGCATCCCCATCTTCCTCTGCTTAGAGCCAGCAGGCTGGTTCTGCCATTTAGTAGTTTGAAGTGTCCTGGTGGTGGCTGACAGGCTTTAACAAAATGCATTTCTTCTTTTGTAGGCTGCTCCTGAGGATCCCCCATTACAATTTCAACATCGTGGTGATGGACAAGCACGGAATGGACAAGGAACGCTATCCTTTCCCAGCAACACCAGCTGAGCTCTTTGCACTTATTGACAATTTTCCCTTGAGAAAAGAAGAGATGAAACTGCAAGCAGAAATTGGTCAGTCGTGTCCCTGATTCAGGATTGCAGGGCTTGCAGTTGTCAGCAAAGGTTTTTTTTAATCTGCATAATTCTGCCCTTGGTGCCACACAAAGCATGGCTTTTTTAATCACTGATGTACAGATTTTTTGGTATGTATTTTTAAGTCTGTCAGGCTGTGTAGCTAGTCTGCATAGAAGTATGCATGATGCTTTTTTTGTACTTTCAGACAACTTTAGCTAAATGTGTATGTAGGATTACTACCCAATGGAATTTCTTGTACAGAGAGTGAAAAGAAGAACTGAGGGATGTTTCTGGGAGTTTATTTTGGATTTTTCATTCAGTGTAAAATTGGGGTTTCTTTCTTACTGTTTATAAGTCTTTTTATTAGTAAAATATTGTTTTGCAAACAGATAGTGGTCTAAAATTCCTCTTGAAGATAAAAGTTGATTGCATAATAATTCAAAACTTGGATCAAAATACCTCTCTGCAAACTATTATAGCAGAGACACTAGCCTAAGATTGAAAGTGTGCAAGCTACCCAGTGGTGTCTTTCAGTTCCAGTAATAACATGGTCAACCACAAACACAAAGCATAAGCCAAAGCCAACACCAGTGCCCATTTGCAGCAGTAGCAAGAGAAAATAGGTGATAGCAGGAATATAGAAATCATTGCCAGAAGGAATAAGATAAAGGAACAGCAAGCAATGTAGAAGATGGGTAGTAATTACCAAAGGCCACATAATGCAGTGCTTGATTGAAAAATATGCTCTCACCAGGTGTGGTTCTGCTTCTGGCTTTTCATGTCTAATGGACTTGGAGTGGCAGACTTCTTTCCCCTCTGTCTTGCAGACAGACCAGGCAGTTGATGTGATGACAGGGAACCATTATCCCCAGGGAAACTCTGTCAAGGTTTTTCAAGGATTTGTCATTTCCAGATCTGTGAAAATAGTTGTTTGCAAATCATCACTTACAAATTAACAAAATAGGTTCTTCCTTCATAAAAGTGTTAGGAGGGAGGAAAAAAAAAAAAAAAGGAAAGAGTTTTCTATTGTTTTATTACAGCTCACATTCTTGCCATCCACTGCAAAGAATATACATCATGTGTGAAAAATATAAGCATCAAAGGACTGAAGAGTGTGAGTTACAGCTTTGCATGCCTACTTACAGGATATGATGCACAATTTGACATACCTGAAAAGCAGCAACCCACTGTCTGTGCTGTTCATTCTTGCCACTCAAGAGCACAACAAATGTTTTTTCAGCAAAATGCTTGTTTGGCCATAATGTAGATTGTTCAATTTCACAGAATCACAGAATGTTAGGGATTGGAAGGAACCTAGAAAATCATCTAGGCCAACACCCCTGCCAGAGCAGGATCACCTAGACCAAGTCACACAATGGTGTCAGCAAAGGAACAGTTTATCAGCATCTTTGAATAAATCGTTACCAGAATTTGTCTCTCACACCCTCAGAAATTAGAAAAATCTCTTTTTAAAAGGTGTGACTTCATGAGGAAATGAATGTGAAGAGCAAAGTCAGCCCTGACACTAGCTAGCAAAAAGCTAATTTGTGGACAGCACCAAGAAGGGAGGGTGTGGCTGTAGGCCATGTCTTCTGAAGAGGATGGTCTGCTTCCAAGAGTATTAAGGAGGCTGTTTATAAACACCCAAGAGCAGGTATGAAATCATGGCATGGCCCAAGGGAGGGCTTCTGGCAGTGCTGCTGCCAAACACAGAGAAGATACCCTGAACTGTGCAGGTGGTGGGGATACCAGGTTTGCAAGGATAAGCAGACATGTCAAGGAGATCCTGACTCAGTTTCAGAGTTTTGTTTTTTTGATAAGATAAAAGGATTGTGACAAAAATAATAGAAATAGCATTTTTTTTTCAGACCTGACTGAACCAAAAAGAAAATAATTTCTGAACCCACTATAAAGGATCAAGCAGGGTAAGAGCCAGCATGTTGATGGACACAGCTCTACCCCAAGTTGCCTTTCCTCTGCTGCTTCACAGCAGTGGTTAAGAAAACTAGACAGGCCTGAGCACACCAAATCACTTCATGCCTGAAATGACATATGTGGAACAGAGACATTCCTGAGGAGACATCCATACACCTACTTGCTGTGGCCACAGTTCTCTGGCACAGAATCTTCAGCACACATATGCTAACAGCATGAACACAGAGGAGGACATGGCTTCCCCCCCCACACACACACACACACTTCCCACATCGAGAAAGCACATCAACTTATTTCCAATTATTTATTTATTTTTACTTCTATCTCTAAGGGGTCTGGCTTTTCTACTGAAGTGCTGCAATTCCAATCTGCTGCTTCTCCACTCTGTACTTCCACTCTGGAATGTGTGCTTCCAGTCATCTTTCATGACTGGGTGAACAGGAGTGGGGCTTTACGATTCTTGCAATCAGGAAAGTGATTGCAATCACTAAGCTGTTACAGGAAATGGAATTAAGTGGAGGAGAGTGTATGAGTGATTGGATTACTAGTTATCATTCTGAACAGAACATCTGTTAAAATCTTATGATTAAGAAAAGCTGTTCTTGATTAGTAATACAAGGTTTCTGGCATTTTCTGTTGTACATATTTGTGGTGAACAGTGAAAAACATCATGTGCCATCTCTGCCTTGGAGTCAAATCACCCTGCATGCATGCTATGCAGGGATGTGGCAGAGTGGCCTTTTGGGAAAGCAGTGAACAAGGGACTTTGTATTTCTGGCTTAAGTCCTGCATTTATATATTCAGATAAACTCAAAATATTCAAGTATATTCCAACAATTTATCCCAGAAACTTTTTGTCCCAGAAACATAACACTGTGTAAACAAAATGCAGTATCTACACTAGTGGACTTTCTTCTTGTTGTTTTTAATATTTAAAGAAAATTCAGCTCCCTCAAAATGATACAGCCTGAAGCCTCTGTTGTGCTACCAACATGGCTCTTCATGCTACAGCTGTAACCCCACCGCTGATGTCAAAACACAAATCCTGTTTAAAACATGAATTTTAGCTGTGAGGATTAAAGTCCAGTTCCAAAAAGCAAGGCCTGCCATGAGTCTTGTCCTTTTCACTCCCACCTGCAGGCTAGTCGTTGCAGGAGGTGTGACAGATCACAGTATGTGGATACAGCCACAATCTAGAGATACTGTTCAATTTTGAGTATGTACCAAAAGACTTTAATCATTTTAGACCCTAAAACAATTCATATTTCTGTCATGCAACATTTTTTTTGTGAACAAAACTACTGGGATAAATTGTGGGAGGCAGCAATTTCTCACAAGCACAAACCGATTTTGTAAATGGCCTAATTTTCCCCAGAATCCACCCAATTTCATGAGAACAAGCCCTGCCATTACACACCTCCTCTACATCTGCAGAAAATACTACATTTAAAGTTGAATACTCCTATTCTTGATTTTCAAACCATTCCCTCTGGGGCAGAAAGTGGTAAGTTGTAGTGAAAACACCAACGAGCCTTATAGCTCTGCAGTAAATGACTACAACATGCAGGTTCGTTACAGCTCAGTACTTACATAAGAGCATGAGTCAGACAGCTGAACATAATTCATGAAAACACAGAAGCTAAAAAGTAACCTGAAGTACATTTAAGCAATTTTACAATCACAACCCACTTTTAAATTGGAGGTGGTGAAATAATGGAACTTGGGCCAGCCTCAGGATTTTATTTTTTCCAGACACTCACCTTAGTCTCTGTTGGTGCTGTTCATCTTCACACCGTCAGGAGATGGCAGAGGTTCTCTCAGCCATGTAGGTGCTGCCCTTTTCTCTCCCCATCTGTGGCTGGAGTGTTTTTATGACAGCTCAGTGAAGGGATGAGTGGAAAGCATGAGCAGATGCTGGAAGGCAGAGAGCAGCAAAACTGTGCTAGAGGAATCAGTGAGGACATGGATGGTAGTGAGCAACGTGCTTTTTTCTGGCCTCTTCCAGGTAGTGATCCATCTGCTGCATGCTCTGTGAAACACAAGGGGAAGAGGTGGAAAGGCAGTGTCCATGAGGAATGTGCTACTGCCTGTCTAGTTACCACTGTATCCCCCACTGCCACAGTTGCACCCAGAAAGTAACTATGACTTAGCATTTCAGGAATTGGGTTGCCCCATACATCAAAGCCACAAGGAGATTTTGTCATCTATCACCTCAGAGAGAAGAGACAAGACTGCAGTTCAGTTGTACAGAATTTACTCAGGTGTTTTCCAGACATCAGTGAAACTTGCTGAGGTGGTCTCCCTTAACCTAGGTGCAGTAACCCAACTCACTGAGCCAGAATTTCAGATTACTGCAAAGCAAGCGGAGAGAAACACAGTCACAGAGCCCAGGAGTATTCTTTGCCTTCCTAGTTTGTCTCAGACAGGAATACACAGCAAGACATAAAAACCTGGAAAACTGGAGAACCAGAAGATGGAAGAGAGTCCTCAGCTGTGAGATGTAAGTTGAAGTGTACACAACTCAGCTGAAATTATAAACTAGACTGATCAACTGTGGTTTTTCTTGAGGAAAAAAGAAAATCTGAATCCGTAATAATAGAAAAGCATTTTGAACTTACCTGGATTTTCAGGTGGGCAGGACCATAAAACATGAAGAGGTAAAAATTTCAGATGGGGAAGGACCTGCTGACCACACAGGGTTAACACACGTCAAGTAGTTCTGTAGCAAGGAGGAAGAGAACAGTGCATTTCCCTTATTCTTAGAACTGCATGTTAAAAAGAAAACAGGTTTAATGATAATGAAATAAAAAATAGATTAAAAACACAACGTATAGAGATTACGACCAAAAAAAAGCAGAGTGAGGGAAACACTGTCAAGAGAATGCCACCTCTGAAGACACATCATTGCATTATTCATGACATGCAAGGGAAGTAATGTCTTTACCTCAATGAGATAATATGGGCTATTCCAGGAACACATGCTTATAGTTTGCTGTAATGCATTTTAGAAAAGACACAGACACAACAATTTTTCAGTATTTTAATTTAAAAGATAGAACAGTAATCTTGACAACAGCTGCAAATGTATTACCAGCCACCTCTGTCCACAAAACTGAATGTACAGTGCACATTCTGTTTAAATGTTCTGGGCAGGAAACATTTTGTCTAAATTTGGGCAGAACTTAACATACTGCAATGCCATTTACTGCTACAATGGTTCATGTCCAGCAGAACAATTAAACAAATAGCTAGCAACAGATTGTAAGCAGAACCAATGCATAACAAGGGATACCTGGCACTCTATAATTGCTGCAACAAATTGGCTTTAGGCAAACCTCAACAATTAGAGCTACCCTCTAAAAATACACACCAAGCTGTCAACAGCAGTAGCACACAGCCATATATAATTTTTTTTAATTGCCACAAAGCAGAATTGTTGAAGTAACTAATCTAAAGGTAAGGGGCCAAGATGCAGTAAGGGTAAGTTTCAAAAGCAACTTTTAAAACACCTAAAATCAAGTTGAGATTTGCTTTCCAGTGTCAGTGTCAATATACACAGTATAAATAACACTGTAGTATTACAGCTTATCACAGAGCATTTGCAAATATGAAGTCACCAGGCAGGAAATTCTTGGGACACAGTAGAGAAGTTCTGCTAACATGCTTCTCAGCACCTCCTGCTGAGTTATGGTGAAAGACATCACTGCAAATACAAGTCTGCATCCTGTTTTGGAACTCATCACATATACAACCACTATTTCTCTCTGGCTCTCAAATGTATACATTTCTGTGTATAAATATTTATATTTTTTTCTTAAACAAAACCAGAAAAGAAAGAGTGTATGGACCAGCTCTCAGCAGGTGGTTATTTCTGCCATTGCTGCAAAGTGCTGAAAATCAATACTGTATGTTAGAGAAGTAACACCTTGTATGGATGAAAATAAGTGGGGCTATCACTTAATGCTGCTTTCTTCCAGATATGGGAGATTAAAATTCAGGTAGAAGGTTCTGGTGAGGATTGCTGAACCAAAGGAAGGGATTAGGGGAAGAGAGACCCTTGCAAAGATTCAAGTACAACCAGTACTATCTTCTGTGAATCACAGAGCTATGGAAATAGGACTTGGAGCACTCCAGCTGTGGGAGATCCAAGCAGCCTCTCTCTTCATTGAATCTACAGAGAAAACTGCAAACTTCACATGCCTGACACTGGGCAATGTACATACCATACCACTCAGGAAGCCAAAATTATGCCAGTATAAATGCAACCCTCCTGTTACCTTTCCTTATCAGCACCAGGGGATGTTCAATGGCTGCTCTGCTGTTACAGTTTAGTTGATATTTTACAGAATACAACTAAGAATAATTGCACTTGGCAAGGCCTAACCAGACAGGAAGAGAAAAAATTACAAATAATACGTGAAAACGATTCTTTCATGCTACTTTAGCATAATCTGCATTGGAAGAAGCCAGAAGAATAATCTTCCAGTCTAATGCATCATGATCAAAGCATACTCACCTTCCAACTACCTTATCTCTTAAAACATCTGCTAAAGCATCCAGCTAGGAAAGAATATCAAAATGTGGCATCGAAAAGGCATTCAGGGACAGCAATTGCACTTGGATTTGCCCAGAAGATGGCAACAGTGTCAGAGTCTTTGCAACTTTCTGCCCACCCTCACTCAAATGTACGGTGATGAAGGTGGAGGAGATGGGGAGGCCATTTCAAACCTAACACAAGAAAGAGCATCAATATTTAGAAGCCTGAAATGCCCATATTATGATTAACTGAGCAGAGAAACTTCTGGAGAATATGGCTGGATACTGAGGTCTGGTCACTGGGCTCGGAAATCAGCTCTGCTGATCTCAGCATCAATTCTTTTTAATGGATACTGGGAATAACAACATAAAGATAAGTTTTACTGTCCTCAATTGACATTTTATAGTGAAAGTTGCACTTCTATTCTTCTTTAATGAGTCAAACCTTCAAAACATAATCACAAGGGTGAAAAGATAGTGATGTAAGCCCCATAGTTACCTTGCTAGAAAAATACGTATCAGAGTAAAATTAATTCTGCAACGTGTTTTCACAAAACACTGTAGAGAAGATTTCTTCTTCACTGACACATCTTCAGTTATTCAAGTCTGGATGGAAAAATACTTTAGAAATATTAACTTTGCCATGTCTGTTTACTCAGGGTAGTTTATGAATTAATGTTAAAACTATGGCTATTTTCTCCTAAAAAATAGTCTTGAATAAACCATTCAAGCACCTTCAACACCACAAATGTTCATACATACAAAAGGAAGGCTTTAGCCTAAAATCCTGGCTTTCTATCTTTTTGTTCAGCCTGGCAACACACAGTATATGATGATACACAATTATAGGCAATTAATTCAAATATCTGGGAAAGAAGAAATCACATCTGCAGTTAATCATCGTGTGTTTTTTCCAAACCATAACTCATTTTTCTAAGGGAAGAGAACAAAGACATAAGAGATATAATTAAATGTGACATTTTCCACAAATCAAACGCTTCCTACAAATGTGCCGATCTCATCACAGAACAGCAAAGCTTTTCAAATTGCTCTGGTGTTTATGTGATGCTCATCATCTGTCTGAGGCTCATCTGGGACAGAGCCTGAGATCTTTTTATGGTACCAAAGCACAGAATTGTCACTGCTAACCTAGGAGGTAATTTCACTATTACTCCAAATCCTGTCAATGACAAACATCACTACCTTGGCTGGAACTGCTTCCCAGGTGAAACTGTTCTTTTTCTGTGCTGACCTGCAGTTGACACCTACAGCCTATTATAGCCCTGTCTATAATTGCAGGTGCCTAAATTATGATTTGGCCCTTTTTTTAAAACTTATGTATGAGCTGGGTGACACTTCCCAAATGAGTCCACTCATCACAAACTCTACCATAGGAAGAAAATGGGCAGAAGCTGAGTCAGTAAAGCACAGATTTCTTCCTTTCAAAGCAAGACTTGATTTAGCTAAAATGTTCATGTTTAGAAGTCTAGAAAATACCATTCAAAAATTAGACAACCTCTTGTATTCCATGTAAAAAACAAAAAACAACCAAAAAAATATTTTAACATTTTCTATTTGTCAAGAGAAAAATGTGTCCATTTGGGGGTCCAAATGAAACAAAACCAAATCAGCCAACTCTAGCTGGAATTTTACCATGAAGAATAATTCTTCTCAGCTTTAACAAGATTCATCTTTTTGAAACAACTTCCACCAAGTGAAAAATAAAGCTTGTGTCTCCATGTCAATATTACTATTCCCAAAATAAATGCAGGTTTACAGTGCAAACAACCAAGACAACGCAAATCGATTCTGTTAAAGAAAGAGGTAGCTTAGGTGCCAAAAGTTAGGTTTGGTTTCACTTTGAGAGATGCTGTTACCAAAAAAATTTAAAAATAATAATTTTTAAAAATATTAAA
>JANHGL010003744.1:1222-13303 GCA_024611195.1 Ceyx melanurus | reverse complement strand
AATCAAGATAGACAACATCCACAGCTCTTCCCTCATCTACTAGATGGGTCATTTTATCATAGAAAGAGATCAGATTTTTCAGACAGGACCTTCCATTTATAAATCCATGTTGACTGGGCCTCATTATCTGGCTGTCCTTAATACGTCTCATAATAACACTCATGATCTGCTCCATGAGTTTACCCAGTACTGAGGTCAGACTGACAGGTCTTTAGTTCCCTGGGTCCTCCCTCTTACCCTTCTTGTATATTGGTATAACATTTGCCAATCTCCAGTCAACTGGTACCTCTCCACTCAGCCAGGACCATTTGAAAACCATGGAAAGTGACTTGGCGAGTACCTCCGCCAGCACCTTCAGCACTCTTGGATGGATTTCATCTGGCCCCATAGACTTCTGTACATTCAAGCTGTGCAGCATTTCAGATATTGTCTCCTCTTGAAAGAAACCCTGATATTGTTCCCCATCTCCATCCTTTGGTTCTAGAGGCAAATCACTCAGTGAGTCAGTCTGGTCATTAAAGACCGGAGCAAAAAAAGCATTGAGTATCTCAGACTTTTCCTCATCTCCAGTCTCTAATTCTCCCTTTGCATTTAGCAAGGAGGAGGAGATTAAATGATAGCCAACTTCTGCCTTCAACTGCATTTGGAATTAAACAGGCAAATTCATTACTATCATGGAAAAAAAAAAAAAAGATATTTGAATTCTTCAAGAATATAACCCTCCCTCTCAAATTACACCAAAACTCTTTCATCAAATTTGTTTTACATGTAGAAGAGGTTGTTTTCTACAGTGTTAAAACTCTCATTTAAACAAGTGCATCTCTTTGGAGTAAACTTAAGTGGGAGTGTTGGGGAGTGCTCAATGCCCTTAGAAACTTTGCACTTGATGTTGCTGAGTTCAAGTATAATAAACACACAACTCTTGATTCCCCAGAAAAAAGTGCAGTTTCCTGAAAACAATACATTAACCTTTATATGTTAAATCTAATGGTAACATTGAGTAAAAGGCAGAGAGTAAGTGAACTTTGAAGTGAGAACTGAAGATCAGTGAAAAAATAACCTGTGGAAGGTATGATGGGACTTGTGGAAGCAATTAATTGAAAATCTTAAAGGTTTTTTTTGTTTGTTTGTTTTTTTTTTGTTTGATTATTTTAAATAATCTTTATACATGGAATGCAATAGTAGTACTATGAATAAAAGGGAGAGGAGAGGTGAGTTTTGAAGTCAGAGCTTAAGCTATAATACCCTTGGTTTTGGCTGCAAAATAAATTAATTAAAAACTTAGAGAATTATTTGCTACCAGATGTCAGAGCATGAACTGTTTTGATGTGATCTCTCTTTGTGGAGTAATGGGTGTTTAGGCATCTAGTGCCCAAGCTATTTTGCTTATGTGATTTGTAGCCTTACGTTCCAAAGTCTGCTTTTCAGGTTGCAGTGCAGAATTAACAGAACTTGGTGCAATTGTCCCGGTACAGAACTTTTCAAAGTCAGATTGCAGGGAAAAAGAAAAAAACAAACAAACATCCACTCCCTTCACTGAAGATGCTTGGTGTCCACATCTACCTGGTCCTATTAGGTTGAGCAGGCCCTTCTCTGTGCACAACCTTAGACAGCTTACTAAACATCTTTCTGAGTCTTTCAGGTACTAAAATACTTCGTAAATCTTTCCCTTTGGCATGTGCTGGGTAGCATTTTCATTGATTACTAGGAACAAGTTAACTTGATGTGATTTTTTCCACAGCCTTCAGGATGCTGAAAAGTATATAGAAGCAAGACCAAGTACTAAACTATAGCTGTGGGAAGGAGGGAGAGAGAGAGAGAGGGAGGGCAGGAAGAAAAGTGTTTTCCAGCTGAACACATAAAAAACATTCTGTTGTAATCTTTCCAAACTAGATTGGCAGACTCATTTAAAAGTTAATCTTAAATGGAATTTCTTAAGATGGAAATACTGTATTTACACTTTTTTTTTTTTTTTAAGGAACTGGTGAAGCATACCAAAATTGAATTAAAATAACTGTTCTTTTTGTCAGATATTTAGGGAAAAATGTGATAAATTTCTGTATTACTAAGAAATTACTTCTGAGTTCTTGATGTAAACCCAGTTTATGCAAATATGACTCTGTTAGAAACACCAGATTATACCTGTGGATGGCTATGAACTGCAAGATTTAGATAATAAAAGTGCCTTCTGAGATATAACTTAATGCATGTGCAAGAATGTGCATTTCATTAGCATTAAAAGGGTTCCATAAGCTGCTTGCCTGCAGCTTTTTCTCTTACTGTTGTTTCCACATTGGTTAAAATGCTGTTAATCATTTGCTGCATTTTAAAGAATTTTGGCAGCTTTTATACTTTCCCAGAATGTTTTACCAGCTTAATACTTTATCTTTATGTTCTTGATTTGAACTTTATTCTGCTACTGTTTGCACTTTCATCACCAGTGTTGCATTTTTTTATACTTAGATACGAGACATTTCTATTAAAAACTGTTAGCATTATATGTAACTAGATTTCTGACATAATTTCTTTTCAATTAGGTGAAAATGAAATCCTTGAAACTCTCTACAATATTGCAAGCAAGAACAAGATATGGAGGTCTTATATAGGCATGGGTTATTATAACTGCTCTGTTCCTCAACCCATTGCACGGAATTTGTTGGAGAATGCAGGATGGTAATGTACTACATTTTGTTTTCAAATGCATAAGTATAAATATACATTTAAGGTTCATTTTATGAATCAACATAGACAAATGTGCTCCAAATCTATTTATTTGACTAGGAATATATTTGATCCGGATATGTACCTTCCTTTGTAGAAATTGTGTTGTTCATGATGAACCTAGAGAGCAAAAAGAATTTTTGACCTCAGAAGATTCTTTTTGTGTAAAATATTTAATTGATTTTTGTGACTTCTATTCACAGCTCCTGTTTATTATGAGCTAGACGAATAATATTTTTTTGTTTTAAGGAAACTGAAAATGAGACTACTGACCCACACTGCTTTCTTTTGAAGGTTACGACAAAAGTATTCCCAAATCTCAGATTCTATTAAGAAATTACTCGACACCGATGGAGTTCTAAAAGTTTTTGAAGCATTTGGACAATGTACTATATCTGTTCACAGTAAAATCTGAACAGCTTAATTAGTGTGAGATAAAATTGTGTGACCAAAACTGTAAGTGCCTGGGAATTCAGCATTCAATAATTTATTGTACTGGTAGCTTTCAGAAAGTATGTGTCTTTTTTTTGTAAGTCTGAATCCCACTTTAAGTATTTCTGTGTTCATGAAAGAACCTATTTCAAAACTAGGTTGTTTTTTCTTCAGATATCATTTTATTCAAAGAACACTATGAAAGTTAGAAAACAATCAGGGAAATTTGTGTTGTGGATCTAAAGTGCCACAGTTAAAATTCTAGTCTCCTATGGGAGAGGTCTGACCTAGTCACAGAAAGTAGAGGATAAGTATCCTTCATTTTTTATATTGATTTCCTTTTGGTCTTGGTTACTGGTTATTAACACTTCCTTGTTCCTGGCAACTTGTGACTAAAAATTCCATGATAACATGAGGTGCAAGCCTTGGATGTATTTTCCATAAAGTACTTACATTAGCTTAGCAAAAATATGAGCCTGTTTTTTCCAAACAAATAAATAGGTCAATGTGTAATTTTCTTTATCCTTAGAATATCTCAACTCTAAAATACAGGCAGAAGGACTTCTTTTGAGCCTTACCACCGATTATGTGATGCTCAGCAGACACCTCAAATGTATGAATGCCTGTCATCTATGGATGCATAGTCCTTATTCTGCTCTACCTGATATTAGCTTTTTTTTTTTTCTCACACCCAGTGTGCTAACCAAATTAATTCTGTGCCCTGCCATGAACATATATGAATAACTGAAGATGTGAATAATACTTGCTTTCAGAATTAAGCTTATATAAAATCTTATTAAAATATATGTCAGAACAGTGTCATATTTATTTAGGGGGCTTAGATGGAGAAAAATACCTATCAGGCCTTCAAAATCAAGATGACCTTTGAAGTCATACTGATACCATACAACAGAGCATGCTGTAGATGTCTCCAAAGTACAGTTCACCTGATTCCTTTGCCCTCAGACGTTAAATATGTAAGAATAAAGTACCTGTATTAAGGACACCTCATATCTTTACATCAGTAAATACTAAGCTTACTAGCTAGTAGCACTCAGCATTTATGAATTGCATTCTGAAAATTAATGTATACTGTGCAAAAATCTGATATAAACTTTATGCAGCTCTTTCATACTTGTATACCTGATACAGAAAAGTGCAGAAGACACTACAAAGCACAACAAATTGGCAATAAATTCAATGTCTATTCTCTGAGTAGAAAATGACACATCTCAATGCCCTATAATGACTATTCAGCTTACTCAAACCCATGGGTAAGATACTGTTTTAGGAACACCCTTATTACTGCTCTTCAAAGATGCATAAAGTGTCAAGTCATGCATCTGGAACTGTTTATACAGTATGGCTTTGGAGAATATTGGTGGCTGGATGGAACTGCTTGCAGTTGGATGGCTCCTAGTTGTACAGTTTTACTCCAGTGTCTTTCTACACTGCAATATTGATAAATGTACATATTTAAATTAAATAAGCTTTTTTGATTTGTTTCAGTTTGAGCCTTAACAGTGATGCTCAGTCCATGAGTCAGATAATTAAAAAATTTAATGTACTCACAACTGAACTTCAGTCTTAGTTCTCTACTGTTGTCAGATGGATGAATTACCTTTTTTCTGTGTCACATGTATGTTGGCGTTTAAATTCTACTACTAGTCTGTCCTCACTTCAAATTCATTTAATCTTACTAATTCTTAGATCTTAAGAAGAATATTCTGTATAACTGGAAATCTGAATCAATTCTAGCTTTGCCATTGCATGAGATTAATCTTGAATCTAATACTTCAATAGCATAATTTATAACAAGGTAAAGTTTTTGTGCTGATCATGAATACATTAACTTTCCATAGATTCAGTCAATGTAAAAATCACTAAGGAAGATATATGGTGGGTTTTTTTGCTAGAATTTACTGTATATTAAGAAATAAATTAGGTTTAGTCTTACATCTTATTTGCCGTATACCTACAAACACTAATCAAAAGCTACTTTGATAAGTATTGTTTGATAGTGGAGTTTTCTAAATATTTGCATGGAATCAAGAGCTGACTTTAGAAGAAGCCATAATTGTTAATCTTGCAGTTAATATGTAGTCTGTTTTGTTGCTAAATATAGAATAAACAGAATTCTCAAATTTGAAAGCTCTTGCCCTCTGTACTGAATAGTATTTATGAGAAATTTGAGCAGATGTATCGTTTAAATAAGTAATAAATATATTATCATAATACATTGTTATTAAATTCTCTTATTATGTCCTCTTTCTGGTTCTTCTATTTACTTCTTCAGGACTTTTTCCCTACTTTCTCTCTTGCATTGTTATTTTATTGTTCCTCTCATTTTGCTCTATACCACATGTTCTGCAGCTTGTTCTTCACAAATCTTTGTGGCTCACCTTCTATTTACTTAACATAACTTGAGTTTCCAAATACTGCAGTCTCTCTTTAAAGTTTATACCTTTACCCATAAGCATTTTTCAAAAGTCAGAGCCTTATTATAGCCCTTTCAGGAAACAAACTGTTGTTTTCTTCCTTTAATAGAAAACAAAGTCTACAAGTGTTCCCATTTACCACTTGTTTCTGGCCGCTACTTTAAATTCAAGTCTGGCATACAAATTGTTCTGAACCACTGTGGAATCCAGTATCCAGATTTCCAGCAGTGATGTGAGAGTCTGAGCTCTGTTCTTGTCTTTCATCCCTGGACCCATGCTGCTTTGGTTTTCTGCACTGTTATAATGAATTGTTTTCATAAGACTGTTGCCTTTTCTAAGGAATTGCTTATGTTGCCTGTACTGTTTTGTTCTCCAAGAGACAACAGATAAAACGTCAGTTTCACTATCCTTCACTAACCTATATAGAAACTGCACTCCACAAGAAATTGCATATTTCTGAGTTTGATCTTTGTGATGTACCTAATGCCTTTCCTCCCGTAAGAGTGGAGAAATCTTGGCAAGTAATGGACTTCAGAAACAGTGTTGAAGGATGATGGCAGTAGACAGAGATGATTGAACTAAGCATTCTCAATTGGATATTGTGGCTTGACTCAATTCTCTCACACTTAGTGCTTACTTCCCCTCTCCCTTCCCCAAGATGCATTCACACCTCTATTTTAAAAGTGATGATTTATCTTTTTAAAACAGAGAAATAGAGTTCTTCTGTAAAAAGTTAAGTCAATACCAGAAGAGGGAATATTCTCAGCTTTCTGAGGCTGTAATAAGTTACAGCTGTCTAACTGTTCACTAAGAAACATTAATGTTAGTGAAATAAACTTCACAATTTCTATTTTATTATAACATAGCTCTGTTATATATTGCCATAATTCTATTATACAGTTACTTTCCTAGACCCAAACTAAAACTTCTTTTCTTACAGGGTTACCCAGTATACTCCTTACCAACCCGAGGTCTCCCAGGGCAGACTGGAGAGCCTGCTAAATTACCAGACTATGGTGTGTGATATCACAGGAATGGATGTGGCTAATGCATCTCTGCTGGATGAGGGAACAGCTGCTGCAGAAGCCATGCAATTATGTCACAGGTGCTATGTTTCAATATATGGTTAATTCACAGCAGAAAGGAATTTTGGAGTTTGAAAGGTATCTCTCCTGTGTAGGCCTGGAGAAATGTGTGTGTTGAATCATAGAATGGCTTATTCTGGAAGGGACCTCAGACATCATCTAATCCAACCTCCCTGTCATGGGCAGGGACACTTCTCAAATAGACTATGTTGCTCAAGGCCTCATCCAACCTGGCCTTGAACACAGGGGAGGGGGCATCCACAACCCTGCTGGACAATCTATTTCAGTCTCCATACCTTCATACTGAAGAACTATTTCCTGACATACAATCTAGTTCTAATTTCTCTCAGTTTAAAACCATTTCCTTTTGTACTATCTCTGGACTCTCTTGATAATAGAAGTGTGAAGTATAGTGTGGCTTTTTTACCATGAGCAGTTAACAACTATAGCCCAAGTTGGTAGATAAGGGAAGACCAGTGGGTGTTTTGTGCCTTCATAGTCTCCCTTCAACACTTTTGAAAGGGGATTTTGAAAGGGATCTACAAAGCAAATACAACCTGAAAGATAATTGAAGATTACTTCAGGACTTGTAGATTACACAGCAGAGACTTGTAACTATTCAGTTGTTCAAAGCATCAGTCTGACATCTAATAATGTTTGCCAGAGAAAACGAGGCAATTGTCTTAGTCTCCATTTTACTACCTTGATGGCTCATGTTTGGTTATCCAGGGAAACACTGGTAGTCTGTATTAAAGACCACAGTTACAGTCTTTTAAAAGATTATGTGTGGGGGGGGGATTCTTGATACTTCTTCAGTTGGATCCTTGTTCTGTTTCGTAGTCTGTTTTAATTTTTGTCATGTATGAATCTTGTTTGTCTGAAATGAACATTCTTTTTTTTAAATGGACTAGAACATTAATTAAATCTTAATTTGGTTTACAAATTACAAAATTTACAACTGTCTTTTAAATTAGGAAAACTCACATTTAGAAAACCAAATAATTTTGTTTCCATGGAAAACAAATATATTCTTGATAGGTAAGCTTTCTTTTTTTCCTTTTCTTTTTAACAGGCACAACAAAAGAAGAAAGTTCTATGTAGATGCCCGATGCCACCCTCAAACTATAGCAGTGGTCCAAACTAGAGCAAAGTAATGTTATTCTCAATTTTTCACCATGTTTTTTCATTGACATTGAATATTTATTATCTGTGCCTTCTCATATCTAACAATTTTTGGAATATAGGATTGTTCTTTCTTTGCAAAATAGAAGGAGAAATCTGTTAATTTTGGTGTTGCTTCTGTTTCTCCTTTCAAATATAAATGCAAAGTAATTAAATGTGTTCAAAAAGAAAATAAACATCCGATTAAGAGAAGGTATTTAATTATACACTTAAGTTGTTTACACAAATATATACATTTGGTTACTGGATTCAGTCAGGTTATTTTTTCTTTAACTAAGAAATTAATAATCCTAGGTAGCAAAGCTTCTCTTGTAGTGAAAGCTAAATCCATTTTAAATTTGCAGTTCAAATTAATGATCTTCTGAAAATGTGACTTGATTCTCAAACATGCTAAAGCTGCAAAATGTTGATGTCAAATAGCTTATGAATCCTCTGCACTGCTTTCCTCTGTATTTCTGATGACTATGTGAAATGCAGTTATCCTTCAGTCCTATGAAACTTTCTCAGTGTTTAATTCTGGAAAGCAGGTTCAACTGTCTGTATGTCAAAGTGAAAAGTCATATGTAAATGCATGAAAGCATGTATCATTCCAACTCAGGAAGTAGTTTGAATGTGTTTTTGTTTTCCAGTTACACAGGTGTTATTACTGAGCTCAAATTACCCCATGAGATGGATTTCAGCGGAAAGGACATCAGTGGAGTTTTGTTTCAGTATCCAGACACTGAAGGGAAGGTGGAAGACTTCTCAGAACTTGTCGAAAGAGCTCATCAGAATGGAGTAAAGTGAATCTTACTGGCGTCATAGATCTCAGTTGGGTGTATCAAACAGCTGTAGTAATAGAAACTGTTACATGAGATACCATCTGAAGTATTAACCTTCAGCTCCATGCAATTGATAATCATTACAACCAGTGCACCTCTGCTCTGTGCAAGCGATATGGGACAGTTTGAGGCTGTACCTTGTTCAAACTTAGTTCTCATGCAAAAACTATTCCTTCAGAAAAGAGGGTGACTGCTTTGTTCATTTCTGTTCTCAGACTCTGGCTTGCTGTGCCACAGATCTTCTGGCTCTTTGTATTCTGAAGCCTCCAGGAGAGTTTGGAGTAGATATTGTCCTGGGTAACTCCCAGAGGTTTGGAGTGCCACTCTGCTATGGGGGACCTCATGCCGCATTCTTTGCTGTCAAGGAAAATCTAGTGAGAATGATGCCAGGCAGAATGGTTGGTGTTACGAGGTAAGAGCTCCTTTTGACATTAATGTTTTCAGGGAATATTGAAACAAAACACATATGGTCTTGTGCAGCCTTTATGAATAACATCTGACTGTGTTGTTATACTGGACACCTTTCTTGAAAACTGAGACAATAAAAGTTGCCTTCAATTTTTAGAAAGCAAGTTTAAAGAATTGCATTTGTGTGGAATGAAGCTGTGAACTATCTGTAGTTCTTGCTGTAGTGTGGGATAAAGAGACAGTCAAAACAGCAGAGAGGATTGTCATTGCATGAGGCTTTGCAAGCTAACTTATTCCACTTACTCTGTACCATTCCATCTTTTTCTCTGATGTCATTAAAAAGATAAATGGGAAAAACTAGAAATTTCACTGAGCCTCAAAAATAATGAAGAGAATAAACTTTTCAAATTATGTAAGGTTGACTAAAATATTTCAAATTTTATTCCTTAAACAAAGCAGAGAAATAGAGTGCAAAAAAATTACCTCTTAATTCTTGTTATTGGTTACATACTTTGAATTTTGACAAGATGCCTAACTGGAAATAGTGGAAGGTAATTGTCACTGGAAAGACTGTATATCTTTGGCATAGAACTATTCAGAAGTACTTCAGTAACCAACATAACTAATGACATTAGCAGTTATCAATATGCTTAGACATATTTACTTGTATAGTAATATTCCTTCAAATATATTTTTAATCATCTTGCTCACTCTGAGGGTATCCTTAGGCTTCACTCATAGTTCTGAAATCTGATCTGCAATTCAGATTTTGATCAGAAGTCTAGTACAATCTTTTTACAAAAGAACAGTAACTATTTTTATCAATGTCATGCTATTGCTGCTTTGTGATGACACCTAGTTTAATATTTCCGATCTGCTTTCACTTTCATCATCTGAATAAAGTTGGAAAATAAAATGTTTAAATTGAAAAAGCTATGGTACTTTCTCAGTGCAGCTTTCTACCATGGATTTTTTAAAGCTTTTAGACTCAGAATTATTGAGGTTGGGGGGTATCTCTGAAAGTAATTAGTTCAGCTCCTCTGCTCAAGCAGGGTGACCTAGATCCAGATTACCCAGGACTGAGATGTCTCTTGAAAATCAAGAGGTTTCAGGTTAGCATGCATAAACTGCAATGTCTTAAATTTCTGTAATTTTACAGTAACAGAAGTAACATTTTTGCTTGTGGCTTAGAGATGCAAATGGAAAGGAAGTGTACCGACTTGCTTTGCAAACACGGGAGCAGCATATCAGGAGGGATAAAGCTACCAGCAACATCTGCACAGCACAGGTAACTTATAATGCTTTTTTTTCAGTGGTAGAAACTAAGTCAAACAAAAGGATTATAGTCCTAACCTCACAGTAATTTGATTTAGGTTTACTTTTGAGAGTTTTTACTAGAAAAATTAAGAACAGTAAAATGTTCTGGTGTTTGTGCATTAGTTTTAACTCCTTTGAAAATGGAACTCGTTAAGAGAGTTTTTAGCCCTGAATTTGTGCAGTATCAGACATACCACTGAGCAATGCTGTGTTTGTTCTGAATGAGACAGATTTCTACTAAAATGGAATAGAATTCTAGTAATACAGAACTGTGTACCCAGGGCAAAAAAATCCATTTTAAAATTAGAATCATAGAATCATAAATTCTAAAACTACTTGTTCAAATTGTTACAGCTTGTATTTTTCACTATGACTGGAGCAAAGATACTGTATAACCAAAGATCTATCTTTACAAGAAAATACAATTAAGTTATGCAAAACATTTTATCTTCAACATGCCTCCACAGACCTTCAGGCAGACAAGTTCATAATTTTTTCTTTTCCTATCAATGCTTTGCTCATGCTTTTAACACTGTGCTGGATTTTGAGAAGTTATTATTATTAATAAAATAAGCTTAGTTACTCAGTATTAATGGGATTCTCCGTAAATGTTTTGTGCCATTCCTAAATAGTGAGTTTCCTATGAAACTTAACTGAGAGTCTTCCAGCAAATTTGTTGCAGTAGTGAAATTTATGTTCATGTTAATTGCTAACACAGTACTTTTCAAAGGTCATTGAATTTATAATCAGTGCTTACATTTTCATAAAAAATACTTTCCCACCTTCTGTTTTGTAGGCAATGTAAAGAAGGATAATATTTGAAAATATAAAGTATAATATAAGGTGGTTGTCCCTGGATGCTAAAAAAAACTTTCCACTCAGTTAACATGAAGTAGTCTTAAATAATAATCATAAAAAATGTTCTAAACTATATTTGGATCCTAGGCTCTTCTGGCTAACATGTCAGCCATGTTTGGTGTATATCATGGGTCTGATGGATTAAGGCATATTGCAAGTCGGGTCCACAATGCTACTCTAATCTTGGCTGAAGGTCAGTATTTAATGTTCGCTGAAACAGTTCTGAAATCATTACACCTTCTTAAATAATACATACTCTAAAATAAATTTATGGGGCTTTTCTGGCATCTGATGTGTGTTCTCTGGAC
The DNA here is from genome assembly GCA_024611195.1 of Ceyx melanurus. NCBI lineage: Eukaryota > Metazoa > Chordata > Aves > Coraciiformes > Alcedinidae > Ceyx > Ceyx melanurus. Next base: position 1,733 of record JANHGL010003744.1, on the reverse strand, counting down.
TCTAGACAGAACATTTTAGTACAAAATTCATAGCTAATATTTTTCCGTACTTATGATAATAACATCCAAGAATTAGATATCTGTGTGATATGAGCTTGTAAGTAGTGCTCCTGTTTCTTGGGAAACTAACACAAGTCTACACAGTAAGTCTGTAGATGGTAAGACTCAAATCCTGTTTTCCAGCTGCAAGCTCTGTATTTCACTAACTGGACCATCCCAGTTTACACACAGAGATCTGCACAGAGTATTAATAACATAAGTAATACATTAGATTAAAGAATGGAAACTTTTCCGTTGAGTGGAGCAGCAAACACTGAAATTATGAATAATGATTGCAGGTGGACTGTGTGGTCTGATAGGTTTCTCCACTGGCATGACTATTGCTGTTAGAAGATGCTATGTAGAACTGGAATGCTGGCAACTGGGGAATGATTGCCTTCTTAGCTGGAGGACTGTTTCCTGCTGAGAAAAGCACTGAGACTCGAAACTTAAAAGTATATAATTAATATCT
>JANHGL010003743.1:0-16383 GCA_024611195.1 Ceyx melanurus | reverse complement strand
TCCTCAAGCCTGTAGTGTTGCCTGGGCTTGTTGTGGCCCAAGTGTAGGACTTAGCACTCGGCCTTGTTGAAACCCACGAGAGTGGCCTCAGCCTATCCGTCCAAGGTGTGAGCAGCCAGTTTCTTCAGGAGAAGGCTGTGGGAAACATTGACAAAGGCATTACTAAAGTCCAGATAAACAACATCCACATGTTTTCTTTCATCCACTTAGCAAGTCACTTTGTCATAGAATGAGATCAGGCTAGTCAGCTGACTGGGCCTGATTACCTGGTTGTCCTGTGTGTGCTGCTTGATGGCACTCAAGATGGTCTGCTCCGGTTATCAAGATGATAACTCACTCAAAATGATGTGCTCCCTGGCACTGAGGTCAGACTTGACAGGCCTGTAGTTCCTCATATCCTCCTTAAAGCTCTTCTTGTAGATGGGTATAACATTTGCTAACCTATAGTTAAGTGGGACCTCCCTGGTTAGCCAAGACTGCTGATAAATGATGGAAAGTGGCTTGGTGAGTGCAGCTGACGATCCCTTCAGTACCCTTGGGTGGATGCCATCCAGCTCTATAGGCTCATGTGTGTAGCAGGTCACTAACCATTTCCTCTTGGATTATGGAGGCCTTCATTCTGCTTCACACCCCAACTCAGGTGCTGGGTACCTTGAAAACAACTGGTTTTAGGATTGACATATGGGCTGGAGCTTTCAAGCTGTGCCAGGTAAGCGGTTGTGCAGCTATTTTCCTACTTCAGGCAAAGTGTTTCAAATATGTTAAGTATATGGTGATTCATTCTTAAACCAAACCAAACAAAAAGCCCTTCTCTCATTCAGACTAATGCCGGACATAGCTTCTGTTGTGACCTTGGTTACAGAGCAGCTGTTTTGTCTTACTCTGCTTACTATCATATGAATAAGTCCTGAATAAGCATTCCAAAATTGTGATGGTGAAGTAACCATGGTACTTGATGGTATGGGGAAGGGCTGGGAGAGATGCAAGGGAGTGGGGATGAAGTTCTAATTTTATGTGACTTGCAGAGGCCAGTTGCCATGATCCTTTGCCTTAAATTTGTTATAATTTTTATGAAGTGGTTATTTCAAATTGTGCAGATGTTTGCCTGAAACTCTACCAGTCTTTGAGAAAATATATTTAAAATAGAAATAAAATACTTTGTTGCATTCATTATGGTTTCAGAGTATAAGTGAGACTAGATTTATTTCTCCCTGTAAAACATTGGAGGTGGTTGTTATATCAACTCTGTAGCTATTCAAGAGCTTGATAGATGCCATTTTAAAGACAACACCAGGTGAGGTTTTCAGCCATAAGAAAGAGAAGCAAATAAACCATAGAAAATAAAACAGTTTAAAAGTATGGCTGTGGAGAAGAAACACAGACCAAGTACTGTCTGGGGTTGACACTTTCTAAATTTTGCCTTTATTATCTGGATAATAGCAAGTACAGTAATGAAGTTTGGAAATCACATCCAACTTTTATGTGTCAGAATATAACAGAAAATTGTGTCCTTGTACTAGAAAGGGTTCTTATTGCTTTGGTGAGATGGTAATATTTGCTGGGGAGAAAGAAGAGGCAGTGAAGTGTAATCAGGGAGAACATCTACTGAAATAATTCTAAGATGTAGGGAATAATGTCTAATACAAGTAAAATACAAACAGCATAGGTGTGTTTTCTTCTATTAACTTTGTAGCAGTATAGCTACCTTCTAGAACAAATTGAGAAGAAAAAGTAATGAAAAAAAAATATTTTTAATAGTCTTAAACATAGGTTTGGAGTCAGATGAGGAGGATGGAGGTGGCAACTGGCACAGAGAAATGCAAATAGAAAGCTTTTCACCTGCTTCAGTGGGAGCAGAGGGGAAGCAAGTTCAGTCTTCTGCTGAGCTAAAATTCAGGGAGACTCAGAAAAACTAATTCCTTGTACCCTAACAAGTACAGAAGAAAGCTCTGCATGTGGGTTTTTAGCAGAAGTATTAAGACAAATGAAGTGCCATTCAGCAGCTGCAATCCATGTTGAGGAAACCTGTCTCTCTATGCTATGTGAATCATGTGCATTGTACAGTAATGCAGATTATGTACCTAGTACAATACTTTTTTTCCAAGTGTTTAAACATGAGAAAATCTGCATATGGCAGTAGATAATGAGGTCCAGTAGTGATGGAAAAAGGCTGTGGCTATTGGATTGTTTTAATATGGAAGTGATGTAAAGTATGTATCTGTTCTAAGCCATCTTATTACATAATGTGCTTATCATATGGAAATTCAGCTCTGAAAACAGGAAGATATGTTTTAATTTTCTTTTTCTTTTTCCAAGATAAGTATGGTATAGAGTCAAGCAAGGGATAGGACATTTTGCAGGAAATTACTTTTTTTTTTCTGGGAATACAATTGTCTTTTATGAATCTCCATTACAAAGTATACTGCCTTTGAAGAAATAGCTGTGGAAAGACTGCAGGAGCACTATTAGAATTCTGCAAACCCATCCATTTAAAGAAATGTTTTTTTCCAGGTTACACAATTTACTTCAGAGGCTTCTGCCTTACTTTTGCTATTGTTTGAATGGCTTGAATTAAGACACAATGAAAGGTTGTTATGGCCTGAAATTTCCATGCATGTATACAAATGACATTGTTTAAAATACGTAAATGTTTATGTGTTTTTTACTGATTAAAATGACTCTAGACTGATAACCTGTATGATAGAAATCTTTCGCTTGTCCATAGATCACATATACAAGCTTAAGCAGCGATATGAACTTGAGTTGCATGAGATGAAACTGGACACAATACACAACTGTAGTATAAACAGATTATTATTGACACAGTACAATATTAACTTAATCCGGCAAAAGAGCCAAATGAAAGGATGCCATAAAAATAGAGAGGTTTCATTAACAACTGCTTGAAGTTTAAATATCACTAGGTCACTTACTTCCCTGACTTGTGTGTTTGTTCATGTCTCTGTTTCAGTAAGCTTCCTTCTTCATGGACTCGGTGGGATGGTCATACAATATAAACTTTGCTGTACCCTGTCCACATTAGATGAGACTGAATTTATGGCCGTCTCTTAACAGGACACTTTGATATAGAGAAAAATGTTTCTATCTGTCTTGAAGAAGAATTAATTTACTCAGGTACTTATATAACACTAATGAATTTATCTCTGAATCTAAATAGAAATGGAAGGACCCTAGGTAAAATGTAAAAGAACAGAAGAAAACAGTTACATAGTTCATCTTTTTCTCTGTCCTTTTTTTTTAATAAGCGTTGCAAGTTTCCTTAATGAAGATTGTCAGATGGACAAAATACAGCAGCAGCTGTGCAAACATCAAACTCAGAGCTCTGTACTTTGAGCAGAGAAGCAAGAAAACTCTAAGGCAGAGGGCCAAACTCAGTAAGTTCTACCAAGTCTTCCCGTCAAGGCTGGTGGTAGAGGTGTGTACTTTGTTAGATATCTTTAGCTGATAGGCCAGTCAGCTCTCAGAGAGAGGAGACACCTCTTTGGTTGGTGCTAACCCACACTAGTTGTGAGCTAATGACCTCATATTTGATGTATTTTCTAATTGCTGTGCAAGCATTCACTGACTGAACTCTGCAGTGCCTGTGCCAGGTGCTCATAACGGAGGAAATTGAGTCATAAATAGCTGTAACTGACCATAAGTAACCGACCAGAGTAAATCCTTTGCAACTGTGAGCAGAGCTGCAATCTCTTCAGTGCCACTTATGCGTCACTGAGCTTGATCTTGCTTAGTCTTTACTGCCTCTGTTTCAGGCACCTGAGTCTTTGCACATCTTTGCAGTATGTAGTTCCTCAGCTGTGAAGGTGCTCCTCCTCCTCCCTCTCCAGTTTTCTTGGTAGACTAACTCACCCGCCAAACTGGTTTTAACTGTGGTGACTGACTTCTTTTCTGAATCTCTCTCCTTAACATGCCATAAACTTTTCTTCATCAGTGGTCACTGTTAATAAAAAGTTAATGAAACTGAGACTGTGGCTTGAGCTTTATGGCAGAACTCTCCCTGTTCTTCCTTGCTTCCTTTTTCTGTTGATACCATAGAATATCTGATTTTTCTGAGCCCCAGCTCTAGAAGTCACTTTGCATTCCCATGTCTCTCCTCCTTGCAGACATCAAATCTGTTCCAAGTTGCAAGTTCCCAACAAAGTGAGTAGCTAGCACTTAAAATTTTAGATTATTAAAATGCCTGTCCAGCATCTTATATTCTATATTGGTTAATGTAAATCTTTATTTCTAATATTAGCAACATCCCTTTTTTTTTTTTTTTATTTCCAAACATACCACAGAAAACAGTTTGTTACCTTGGTGAGACCTACTTAATCACAGTGACATTGTTTTAATTTTTACATATTTTCTCAGTTTTGTAACCGGGAAAATGACCTTTTGCCTTAGCCTAATTGATAACTGTGTACCTTCATGTTAATCAGATAGCTAATTCTCAGAAATTGGGGCTATGTCTCCTGTTCTTTATTGGGAGCCACTTAAAGGTCAGGATAGGAGGGGTAAGATTACTATAACAAAATCTGTTCTGAATATAAACAGAGAACTTCAGTCTGTGACATTGTTAATCTAACGCCCTTTACAAACACTATATTTACAGTTTACTGGAACAGCATAAAAATGGGAGAAAGACCCAGATATGACTTTCAGCCTCTGTTCTGAATTGTCTGAAGAATGCTCTGTTTGTAATCTTAAACCCCTCTGCAGAGAGGGAATGAACGCAAATTCCCATCCTGTTTATACAGTCATTTTTCTGATTTTGATAGGACTTTATTATGAGAATTCCCCTCAAAACAGAGTGGAATTATCCTAGGGCAGATTCTCTCATCAATATCTGAAGTGTCATCATTGCTAAAGTCAGGGTAGCAATGGCCAAAGTAATTTATCCTTTTTGTCCTTGGAATGCCTTGGCAAATCCCCCTGCCTGCAAATCACCTTTTCTCTCTCTCTCTTTTTTTTTTTTTGTTTTTGTTTGTTTTTTTGTTTTGTTTTGTTTTGTTTTGTAATTGAAAACAAGCAAACTAAAATGTCTAATGCAAATTTATGTGTTTATTGTTCAGAAAAGTTTTACTAAGTCTGTCTTGGAATATAGTATACTTAAAGCTTGGTGGCACTCTTAATAGTGGAAAAGATCAGGATATCTTTATGAAGGAACTATACAATCTTAAGTAGGGAAAATACAATGGACTATAAGATTGATAATAGAAATAATATTTAAATAACACTGAGCATTATCAATAAGTTTGTTTACATGTTAAGGAGCTTACAAGCTTGAAGCTAATATGAAAAACTAATTCCACAGTGTAACGCAATCATGAAAAAGGGTCTGTGCTGTCCTAGAATAGATCAGGAGAGTTATTTTCAAAGGAAAGAAGAGCAATTGTACCATTGTGAAAGGGCTCTGGGGACCTCTGGAATACTGTATGTGGTCTGGACATTTATGTTCAAGCTACTTTCTTCTTTCTTCTCTTTGTATTTACTTTCTTCCCACATAAGGTCTGTGCTAGGTAGAATATATTTCTTGACATAGCAACAAGTTTGAGCTGTCACAAGTAAAAAAATAAACCTCAGATAAAGTTTTAGAAACAGACAAACTTTGACATACAGACTTCAGTGGACAAACTGTGTTGCATCTTTTGTGAAAAGTAGGGACCAGACATTATCCCCATGTTCAGGCATTACAACTTCTATGATGCTCTAAACATACTGAGAAAATAATTTCAGAAGTTTATACGTTTGAATGAATTTGGCCATGTGAATGTCTCTGCAGTTCAGAGACTCCAGAGCACTGAACTGAAAGCTATGGGGTTTAGGTTGCAGACACCTGAGTTGGACTTACAGAGAGCTGACTGGTCCAGGAGGTTTGGCTTGGAGTCTAAGCCAATAAAGCCTTATCGGGCCTGAGCCAGCCCTGCTGTTTGACTCAGCAAATTGATCTTCCTAGACCAAATTACATGTTTGTTCCTCACTGTATATGAGTGAAGTTCTTTCTCTTCTTGTCACTATTTATTTATCTAATGACAATATAAAACTCTGTACACACAGTCATCTCAAGATACAGATAGAAAGTAATCTAATCCCTTGTGAACTTACGTTAATGCTTCCAGTCGGATGTAGTATATCTCCTATCAAAAACAAGAGGAAATTACCTTTTTACTCCTTTTTTAATACATTTTGTCTTCTCACTTGTGATCTTATAATGCCTATATCAGTCTTAATTTGAAACAACTAAACAAGAATAAAAAAGTGTAAATTAACACAAAAAATACTCAAGGAGTTCCTTACTCATCTAAATTAATTAGTATGAAATATAGAGAAAAAATCCAAACAACTTCCTGTAAGAAATGTAATAAAGGTTGCCATTTGGGTGTCATTGCAAGGAAAGAAGTTGGGAGAATTTTTTAAAGTTTTTTGTTTTCATACAGTTTTGCATTTTCCTTGCTATGGCTACGTTTTTGTCCTTTGACATACAAAATAACTTTTCAAAAATTCATGTGTAGTTAAGATCCCTAATGCACACAGACCAATCAGAATGTCTTTAGTGGACAGCCCAACTGCTCCCATGCTGTTCAGCCTCCTGAGCTTGAAGAGAAGGATGGTGAACAGTACAACCTCCCTATAATCCAGGAAGAAGTAGCTAATCATCTGCTTTTGCACCTAGATACTCATAAGTCTATGGGGCTGGATGGCATTCACCCAAGAGTACTTAGGGAGCTATCAGGAGAGCTCACCAAGCCTCTCTCCATCATTTTTTCAGAAGTCCTAGTCAACAGGGGAGGTACCAGATGATTGGAGGGTGGCAGATGTAACACCTATCTACAAGAAGGGCTGGAAGGAGGATCCGGGGAGCTACAGGCCTGCCAGCCTGAGCTTGGTACCTGGAAGGATCATGGAGAGGATTGCCTTGAGTGAGCTCTCATGGCAATTGCAGGGAATCCAAGGAATCAGAGCCAGCCAGCATGGGTTTACAAACGGGAGATCTTGCTTAACAAACCTGATCTCTTTCTATGACCATGTGACTCTCCTTTTGGATGGGGGGAAGGCTGTGGATGTTATCAACTTGGACTTTAGGAAGGCCTTTGACACAGTCTCCCACAGCATTCTCCTGGAGAAACTGTCGAATCATGGTATAGGGAAATGTACTCTTCACTGGGTTAAAAACTGGCTGGCTGGCTGTTCCCAGGGATTTGTAATTCATTGTGATCTTTGCTTCTGTTTTCTCTCCAACATAAAAGGGTTTCACCTGCTGATTATTATTATTTGGGGCATGTTGCTGTAATCAAAAAATCCAGATCTGGTGGGTTATAAAGTAATGTTTCGGGTCCTAAAAGACTGTCTTGACTTTAGTGTATCTATGCCATGTACTGGAACAGGCATATTTGCCTTCACCTAGAGAGGACTGGTGGGGATCCACTACCTTCTAGGCATGTAAATGAAGTAATTTGCTGTTTCCTAGGGAAAGGCTTTTCTAGGCCTATTATTCCATAGTTGTACATGCAGCAATATAGGTGATGTTTATAAGGCCATTAAGCTTTCTTTGAACACACTGTTTTCCACTGCCTTGGTAACCTCTCTCCCAATAATGTTCTTGCTAGAGAAAAATCTGAGTTGTGTAGAAAAAAATGAAATTAAATTTTAAGTTGAATCTATCACTTTTTCTCAACACTCATAACACGAGAGTACTCCAGAAGTACACACATTGCCTTTGTATATATTAGCTCACGGCTTTTTTGTTGTTGTTTTTCTTGTCCTTGTTATGGGATGCTCAGTGGAATCTAAAATACACTCTACTGAGGCTTTCCATAAGATAGTATTGCTGCCTCTCGCATGATAATTTAGCACTGTTGTGAGAGCTTGTCTCCAGGGACTTTACTTTTAGGGACAGAACAAAGTGGACGCACAAAAAAAATCGGAAAGGGTTTTTGTTTGTTTCATGTCAAAAGCATTTTGCAGCTACTAGTGTGGGTGAAAAATATTTATCTTGTGGTCTAGGACTTGGTTGAGTTCCCATCTTTTTGGCTCAGGTCCATGAATTTAGGATTATGCCTTTACATCAGGGAAGTATGAAGGACACTGTTGTTTTTTCTGATGTCCAAAACCAATGAAAGCAGGATGGGGAAAGCACACCTGTAATGCTCTTTTATTTTAATTTATAAACAATGTTGAGCTTTTTCATCATTTAGAAATCCAAAAGAAAGAAAAATTGAGTATTAGCTAAATAAAGATTGAAACACATTAGACACAGGTTTTGGGGTTGAATTTGCAGCAGATACTTCTTAACTGTAGAAGACAAATAAAAACAAAAACTGTTTGCCAAAACTATCATAAAGAGGATTCACAGAGATCTGAAAAATAATAAAAGTAACAAATCGTGGAGGCAATGCATATGCTAATTACGTACTGAAGAACGTATATTCCTTATGTTGTGCTGATTAATTATACCAATCTGATTTGCTCCCTGCAGTGATGAGGGCTGGATGTTTTTTGAATCCCTACCTCTGCAACCACATGGGCAGAGAAGCCAGCAGCATCTCTGTGATTTTATGGAGGAGAAAGTGCATAGCTGCTCGGCTTCCCTGCTGTCCTCCCTGCTGGTCCCATCTCTTCCAGGCAAGTCTGGCAGCCTAGGTGGAAGCAGCCTTGCATTCTGAGAACTGCTCTGGTGCTATTGTACTGGTACTCATTTAGCTGTTCTTCCCAGTCTGGGGCCCTTGATGCCCCCAGGGATAAGGCAGTGTTCCAGTATGTGTCATAAATAAGAATTCTATCCTTCAGCTTGTTTATTTCCAGAACGAAAGTCAAACAGAACATTATGTAAGGCTCTGAAAAGCTATGTAAACTTTATTTTCTGTTCTTCTCACTATCATGCTATAAATCTGATGAGTGTCCACAAGCTGCCTCATAGGAGAATTCCCCTTGGAGGCTGTGTTTGAGTTACCCAAATGCTTTATCCACAGCACCAGCCTCAGATCCCTTTTCTCGGTATTGCTTCATTGTGGTCACCAGGCTGGCTGGCTGCCTTCCTGCTTAGTAAAAGCTACAAGTACTTTCTCCTGAATTACTCTTCATGTTTGACAGTCACCAGGGCTTTGGACCTCAAAAGTATTATAGCATAGAAAATCATCATAGCCAAGCTCTTGTGAAGTTTCCTGGCCTTTAGAGGTCTCTCAACTGGGAAAGTCATGAGAGACTCGGAAACAGAAAAGAGGAAAAGAATTCATTTTATGAAGTAGGGAATAAAGCATATGTCAAGGAGACAGAAAACTCTTCTGGGAATAGGAATTTTTCAGGGTCTGCTATTACATGAGCAGAAAGGGAATTGACTTGTCCTGCATACCCCATATTTTGCACTGGGCAACTTGCACCAGAAGTACACTGTAGGCAGCCTGTTTTCGTGCAGTTTCCTGGCCAGGTTGCTGCAGTTTAGACACAATTTGTATAATTGTTTTCTGCTCATTTGCTGGTGGTGACTGCCTGGATAGACACAGCAAGAGCATGTGCCTTTGTTAAAAGGTTTTATGAGAGAGGAAGGAATTGACCCCACTAAGTATCTGGGAAAACAGCAGAGCTGTTGCTTATTGATCCTTCTGCTGTACCCTCTGGGTAGGGGGAAAGCAGAGTATCTCTGGAGCTGTACCTACCTGACAGAAAATTAGTACAGTGAGGTTGCTACAAATGTCTATCTCCATGAATGATTCTGGACTGAAGCAAAGGAATGGTACATGGTTTTTATGTAATTGCTCAATAAACCAATGACAAACTTCGGAAGAAAACCCATGAATCCTGATTCCCAGGTCCTGGCATTATGCACTGTGAAAAGTCCTTTATGTATATATTGCTCTTCAGAAGCAAGATCTGAAGCCAGCCAGGTACAGATTGGCTTGAGATCTGGAGAATGGCTACTTTCCTGGACCTGTCCACTCCCCTGTTTTTCCTCTATTCTTAAAAGATTATTGGTTTTCATTTCTATCTCTCCCTTTTGTTTGTTTTCCTTCCATTTCTTTCCTTTGCAAGTATTGAATGTCTCCTCTGGGAGTAAGCCTAGCCACATGTGTGTGCAATGATGATTTATTTTTATTGGAGCCATTGCCTGTGACTGTTATTCATTACTATAGGAAGGACTGCACTAACAAACTGCACTGAGAGCTCTTTTTTTCCTGTTGTAGAAAGCCCTGTTTTGACCATAGCCACCAAGAGTATCTATTGGCATCATTAAGACATGGAGAGTTTGGAGACTGGGCACTGGTACTGCCTCCTGAATGTCCTGTTGTATCTAGTGTTGCGAAGCAGAGTAACAAATTCTCTAGACTTTCTTGCATGTTGTCTCTTCAGGTCAGCTTTTCGACCATCTTTTAGGTCAGCTTTTCGACCATCTATCCACTTCTCTGTTACCTAAGCAGTTACCTAATTCAGTTGGCTGCTGCTTGGGGAAGAATTTGTGGTTGCACAAGGCTGGGGCAGTCTCTGACTACTGATACAGCCTCTTATCATGATAAAAGGTACAGCCTGAACACTGCCAAACCAGGCATGGCTGGGTGAAGTGGCCAATTCAGAAAAGGCAAGTCAAAAGCAGTAGAAAATGCTTTTATCTCACCTGCACTTCTAGTCTTGACTATGGATAAGTAATCAGCAGCCTGATTTCCTTACTTTTATTCTCAAGCTATCAAGAGTTTCTGTGTTGCCATGGGCAAGGCCACCATCTCCCATCTTTAAGGTCATGTAAGGAATTCCTAGCACTTCTTTGAGATGAATCTGCAGCATAAAGAAATTATTTGTAGTTAAATTAGGAGCATAAGCTTAGCATAAATGTAAGTCAGAGCTTATAGATGTAAGCAGCCTAAATAATTTCACATAAGAAATACAACAACATAAAGTTAATGAAGATTAATTAAACACTTTGGAGGTTAGAGTGAAGCACAGTAAAGAAAGGTGTGTGATTTGCCCAGGCTTACCCAAAAGAATATAAGACCTTACCCAAAAAGTTAATGGTAGGATAAAACAGGCAAGAAGTGATTTATCTGTAGTAAGTCTAATATTGTACAGGTTTGGGATTTCTAGAGTTTTGATTTAAATACAAAGGTAATCTGTCAGAATTTCACTGAGAAAGTTTGATGTCTTTATTATTCATTTACATTTGTTAATATAAGTGTCACACTGATATTTCAGGATTGAGATTCCTTTTAATTCTTCATCCTGAATCCATGTCGTGTTTTTCCTCATTCTTTTGAAGGATTTTCCTTCACTAATTTTCTTACACCAGTGTCCACTGTTACTGTTTCCCCCACAAAACTGTCTTAAATTAATCTGACTCCCTTTTTCTTGAGATAAGAGACAGGGACTTCCGGGCTTTGCTGTCTCAGCAGTGTTTTTGAATATATGGAATTGGTATGCATTACACTTAAAGAAACTATCCAGATGTGCTGCTGCATTTTCGGGGTGAGACAGCAGCCGGATGGTCAGCTGCCTTTTGAGTCTGCTCATTTTGCTGTTGTTTCCTGATGTGTGCTGATATTTTTAGGATGTCCTCACAAAGTCTGCTTCCCTAATTTTCTGCATTATTTGGTTTGGATTTATGGAATACCTCTCAGAAAGTGTCTCTAGCTGCCATCCTTGCCTTTCCATAAAGTAGTAGAAACTCATTTCTAAATAGTTTCCTTGTAGGGGAAGGAGAGATACAATCCATTTAAATTGCTCTATAGAGTTTTATTGAATTGTGGTGCATTAACCTGGCCTTGATGAAAGGTTTTTCAAAAAACTAGACTTCAGGGAACCACATCATCACTCAGGTGTTGTGTAAGGCACAAATGAAATAATAGTTTCCTAAAAAAACGTTTATTACATGTACAGAAGAGGTAGGGACTCCAGATTGACTCCCAATATTGGGGCACATTTCAACCACACTTCTCCTCATTGTTTGCTCTCTAGTGCTCAAGACATCTTAAGCTTTCCCTGTGTCAATCCACCAGATTTGTTTTCACCAGGAAGAGTGTATGTCTGAGGTTTAGATGATTAGGAAGACTGAAAGATAACTGCATGTGTCTATTTTCCCCTTAACCTGTTTATTGTTCCTCTTTGTTCCTGATCATTGCACAGCCTGCCCAGCCTGTAGGCTTTTCTGAAAGGGGAAAATCTCTGCTTAGAGAGCTTTTCCTTGCAATGATTTAAAGGAAGATAAAAATCAGGAGATAATTTCCATAAGAAAACACAAGTACCTGATAAAATCAAACAAACTCTTCAGTGATTTGCTTGTGAAGGCAATGTGATTTAATAATGTTCAGATTTTGATACAGCTATATAGTGTTTTTAATGTATTTAATTTCTGAACGATTTACCCAAATGCATAATGGGGTTATTTTTTCCTCACTCTTGTAAAGCCTTTTTAAAATCTACAGATTAAGTACTATATGCAAGCAAAATGTCGTTATCATTTCTGGTGGGAGATCAGTCAATTGCAGGATACCTGAACTACCTCGCTTTTCACTAGAACATTGGGAACATGCTGGGGTACCTTTGTTTCTGCAACAAGGAGCAGTTATCTCCCAGGGCAAATCAGAACCCCTTGCGAGCCTGAAGCCTCAGAGAGCACCAAGGTCTAACAAGCATTAGTGTTTGGTGAAGCTTGGCAGAAAGAAAGCACAACCATTTTTTTCTCTTCTCATGTTTGGGGCTGTCCCATTGCCCCAGTGGATGCTTCATTGTGAAGAGGGAGCAGGGAACAACTGGTATACTGCTCTGTGGAGTCTTGATGCCACTGTGGTCTTAGTGCCTGTTAGGGAACTCTTGGTTCTCTCCTCAGGTGCCTTTCTGGTGGTCTGGAGGCAGTGTGACCTGTGGGATTGGGAAAGAGAGCCAGCCCTGAGAACTGAGTCACAGCTGCTGCTCAAAAGGAAATGATCTGTAGAATAATGACTGCTGCTTTAATTTCTAGAATATATCAAATTCCTGCACATAGGGCCCAAGAAGAACTAGAAGGCGAGGGTGGGGAGGGGGAGGGCACAGAAAAAACAGTTATGAGGTCTGATGGGATATCTGATGCAAAATTAACTTTATTGTTTTCCTTACTGGCTTTTTCCTGGGCTCTGTTGCAGCTGAAAAAACAACCCTTCTAATGTACAATAAGAAGGGAAATTCTGGCATGAAGATTGTCCACCCAGACAATTTGGCACAATTAGGGGAAAGATTTGTTTAACTTAGCACTGATTTCATTAGTACCCAAGTCTGACCGAACCTTGAGAGATAGATCTTTTCCCTGTTGAGTGACAGTGTTGATGGTGTAGGTTTCCTTCTCAAGTCTCAGCTATGCTCTTCCAAGCAAATATGGCATAAGTTAAGAGCTCTGAAATGCACCATTAGCAACAATTGCATTACTGCAATAGGACAACAGTATGAATTAGCAAAAATTCCCAGCAAGCCAGTGTTGCTTCAGTGAGGGGGCAAGCGTGCAGCCAGAGACACATTCCTTCCACTGAAGGAACTACATGTGTGTAGTTCGTTGGTAGGTCAGAATTCCAAAATATGGTTTGGCCATAAATGTGGTTTTGTTATTCATTTGATCTCTAGTGCATGTATATATGTTTTGTCTGTGCAAAAGATGTGATAAGGTAAATCTAGCAGAAATGGAAATCTAAGGAAAAACTTAATACATAACAACAACAAAAAAAGAATCTGTTCACCGATAAAAAGCTGACATAGTTTAAAAGAGGCTTCAGATAGTCCCACTTGTGCTCTTCAGTCATTGCTAAGAACTAATTTCTGGTAATAATCTCAGTAAAAAAAAAAATCGAGAAGAAACTATATGTCTTCCTAGGCTAAATGGAAATTGTGTATTAAATACAAATACAGCTGATTTTCTCAAATACTTCATTGGACTATCTTAGTCCATTGATTTAAGACTCCGTCCCCTTCATCATCTTTACTTTTTTTTTTTGTCAGGTCACTGGCTTGATTTCTGGTTATCAGACTACTTCTCAAAGTCCATCCAATGCATTTTCCAATTCATCACTTTCTTTGCTATTGACAGGGGACGTTGTTCCAATAATTAGTACTTTCTGCTGGGCTTCTGCAGCAGGATTCTGCAGGATTCATCTCTTCCATAAAGCTGATAAACAACAAACTTTATAAAAATGCTTTCCTTAATTAAAAAACAAACTCTAATATACAAATTTTCTGCTGTCATCATCAATTTTCTCTAAGCCTTTTGTTTGTCAACTGCCCTGCCTGTCTTCCATTTATCTTCCTTTATCTAATCTAATGACATCTATACAGTTTCTATTCATTTTTCATTAAGGTGATATATTTAATCTTCCATAGTACCTTAGTGGTCTTAACTGCTTCACAGCAGAAATAATTTTTCAGTTGTTTAATGTTTATTCTACATTGTTGTTTGCAAAACTTAAAATGGCTTTAATTTTTACTTCATTAATCCATCTCTAATAATCACACTTCAGTAGGACAGCATCATAAGAATAATTACAGTTGAATTTTATATTACATTCCAGAAGCTCATGGATAACATTCCAGAATCATCATGGATAGGATGAATTAGAAGACTTGGTAGTGTTTCATCATTTTCTATGTCTATTTTCTATTCATTTCACCATTTAAAAGAATTTTTTTTTGTAATCTAAATGCCCATTTGTGTCTTTATTTACATTTACTCATATCAAAATGCGTACTCTTTGGTGCAACTTTGCACTGAAGTGTCAACAGGGAAAAAAAAATCTGGTGAGGCCTAAATTTCAGCTTTGATTCCTTGGTTAATCAAAGTGCTTATCTTCAAAGGTGTGTCCTTCACTTATCTGTTTAGGAAACAAAGCAATACATTCCTTTACATACGTCGTGAACATTAGTTGGAATTGTATATCCCTTTCTGTTCCTGAGGTGAAATAAATCTTTTATGTTGGACTGAAAAATTCAGCTTCCTAATCTTAAATTTTGGAAAGTAAGACTGTGAAAAGAGGTTTCTGTTTCAGCTTGTTAATAAAGAATTTTGATTCAGATACAGGTTCAGATCATAAACCTTTCTGTACAGTTTTTGGCCAGAACTGATTTAGAATTGGAACAAGAGATATGTGAGTTTTAGAAATGTCTGTTCTACCTGAGCTGTCTGCTTCTGAGTTACCCTGGAAGACCTGTGTGTTTTCCACATCCTCAGGTGGCTTTTTGGAATCTTAGCCAGAGGAGCACATTCTTGCTAGAAGATGGAGATGAGAAGACATTAAATTTTAAATTCTGTATTTGAAACTATCTTTTTTTTTCTTGGTTTATTGACCACAAAGATTCCTAGTTGCATAAGGACCATCAAGGGACATTGTTAGTATGCACTGTTCCAACTCTTTCAGTTCTATTGCCATAAAAGATGAATTGGCAGGGCTTCAGAGCTTCTCAGGATGCCCATGGGACCTGAAGAGACTTCATAGGTCATGAAGTACATCCCAGGCACTGCTTCATAGCCCTTTCATAAATATTTTAATCTGAATCCTAAAACCAAAGATTGATGGGATTTTTTTTTGCATTTTCTTAGCTTTGCCTTTCTGAGTTGAAAGCTCTTCCAGAATCTCACTTTACTGATGGTTATAAACTTTAAAATTTCCAGCCAAAATGTCTTTGTAGCTGCACATTTGATCTTGTGCCAGTGTTGTTGGTTTGAGAATAAATTCTCCATGCTCCATTCTCTCATTGCCCCTCTCCCCATTCACTTACATACATGCACAGACAGCAGCCAGCCTCCATCTCTGCTAGGGTAATTGAGCTCACTTTCTCTAGTGGCCTGTCAGGTGAGCACTCCATTCTCCTCACCAGGATAAGGCCCATCTCTTGCAGTTTGAGTTCATGAGCGACATGTACTGTAGGTGGTACTCCAGATTAAAGCTTGTTATTGGCTTGTACCAAAACACCACTGCGTCCCTGATTTTTCCTGGTGTGTTGTACCGTTGGATCTACCTTTATCCTGGATACATCACCTTGTGGGTCAGCAATCTTGTGAGGTACTAACAGATCTGGGAAGTGTTTTCAGTCACTGACTTTTTCCCCTTTTGTCTTACAGTTTCTGTGCTTGTAATTGTTTCCTTCATTGTCAGTTCCTATGTAGCAGTGTAAAAAGCTTTACAGGGATCCAAATAAGTAATACAGGTAATTCTTGTTATGTGCCTTTTCCTCTTCAGCATCATCCTGCTTGTTGAAAATGGATTGTTTCTTCACTTATGCTTACAAAATACTTAAGCAATATCCCAATGGCATTTCATTTATAACTCAAATTTTTAGTTCCTTTTTGGTATTTGCAATAATCTTTCTAGGGTCAATATCACCTGGATTTTTGGAAAAGATCGATTTATACTTCTACTTCTTGGTCTCTAAAGCATAATTATT
>JANHGL010003740.1:0-37532 GCA_024611195.1 Ceyx melanurus | reverse complement strand
ACTCCCGAGTTTTAACTATTATTGACACCACCCCCCCACCCCCCCACCCCCCTCATTGTGCAGCTCTCCCCAAGGAGCACTGACCCACTCACCACAGACAGAGCCTCGCACTAATCTCCTCAAGTGTGGTCTCTCCGGGAGGTAGCGGTATTTGCAGCCAAAGATACTGAGGTTTGAGGTGTGATCTCCAAAGAAACGGAGCTGGCGGTATCTCTCCCCACAACGGTAACAGAAATTCGTGTTACACTGGGAACAGGTCATGTGGTCACACCCTTCTGTTCTCTGGATGTGGATCTGTGTGAGTGGAAGAAAAAAAATGAAACTATTATTTCCCCCCCTCCCTCAGCACAGGAAAGCAGGCGCTGCCCAGCATCAGATAAAAAGACAGCTGCTTAACTCAGCATTTGCATTAATTAATGCCACAGCTGTTCCAAGACAATAATGGTTATCTAAGGCATGTTTCAGAGCATCAAATATGAGTTGTTTTCCAATTTCCACACGTAATTTTCTTGTTGAATCCTCCTTTTTAAAACATTTTATATATCAGACGAGAATCTGAGTGGTCCTTGCCCTTCCTGAAAATTTTATTATTATTCAAGTAGCACATTAGCACCAAACTTTATTAAATATAACAGCAGCACAGCAAATACAATTATGAACTTTGCTTGACCCCTCCACAGATGGCACCTGTGGCCCCACTCCCTTTCCCATTACCATCACAAATTGATTTGGCATTTTGTAATGAACACCAGAACGGCTCTGCTGTTACAGTGAATGATTTGAAAGAGGATTATTTTGTTGCTGTTGTTGTAAAAAAAAAAAAAAAAAAAAGAAAAAAGAAAAAAGAAAAAAAGATTCTGCAAACCGTATAAAAGAATTACATCAAGCTTTCAGAATCCCCACAGTAAAACATGAAGCTGGTCTGCTTAGGTTTTGCATCCATCTTTCCCAGACTCACAGAAGAGTAGGGGCTGGAAGGGACTTCTGGAGATCATCTAGTCCAAACCCCCTGCTAAAGCAGGTTTATCTACAGCAGGTTGTTCAGGATTGCATCCAGGTCTTATCCAGTGTTCTGTCACCCTCACAGGAAAGAGGTTTTTCCAATGATGCCCATTGCACTTGTCCTGTTGCTGGGCACCAATGAAACAAGTCTGGCCCCATCTCCTTGACAGCTGCCCTTGACCCACTCACAAGCTTGTAATCATTGTCAATACAAGATCCCATCTCAGTCTTCTCCAGGCCAAACAGCCCCAGGTCTCTCAGTATTTCCTCAGAAGAGAGATGCTCCAGCCCCCTAATCATCTTGCCAACTGAAAATACAGTTAGCAGGGTGGTAAACACACTTTTCCTAGCTTAAAGAAGTGAAAAGCCATGCTGGAAAGTAGAGTGGCAGACAAAATTGCCTAATAATTGAGGTTGAGAACCTTGGAGGTCATTTATTTTAACCCCTAGCTGCAAGCTGGGCTACTTGAACATTAGATCAGATTGCTCCAGGCCTCATGCTACTCTAGATATAAAAAATTTCAAAGTATGGCTATGTCAGTCTCCTTGAGCAACCTGTCCTGTGCTTCACCTCTCTCCATAGGAATACTTTTTCCCCAATTTTATTTGCTGAAACTTGCAACAGATGAATGAAACTGTTGAAATTTCTTGAAATTCTTATCCATATCTATATGTATTTTGTTTTCCAGAAGCACCTGAAAAAAACTGCTGATGAGCTTTATGTCACTTGACTTCCAAACATTCACATTTAAGTATTGACTGCAAGTGAAATGGAAAGAAAAATGTACCCCATATTATACCAATTGAAGCTGAAGTACTTCTACCAACTTACACTTAACTACTGAAGTTACACATTATTTTCTTTTAAAAGGGATACTATTGGTTTGACTTTTGCTTTTACTTTACAGGTTTTACATGAAAATTGTTGACCCTACTCATGGAGACAGTCGAATTACTAAGAGATCAACTTGAACAGAAATTAAGGAATTTTATAGTGACAATGTATCTTAACAAGTGAACTTCAAAATTTAATTCCAATTAGGTCTGAAATTCAGAAGCAACTGAAAAAAAAAAAAGTAATTTTAGAGGTACATTTCCTTATCTGCTGTTTAAGTGAGATATCTCATTTTTTTGAGGGAGTTAAATCTTATTACCCTATTGAGAATTAACTAGTCTCTTTTCTTTTTGAATCAAGACTTGAATTGTCTCTTTTTTCCATCCTACCAACCCAATCTATTGAATTACCATCCATCCTAAATGAAAACCTGTATGAGCCTATAAAAATTCCTACATCTCAAAACTGAACTTCACATTTGAAAAATAAATTTATTTTCTTTGATAGTAAGAACTTTGAGCAGCTGCTAGCATAGCTTTATGCATTCTATCCTCTTTCTTTCCTCTTGCACATTGTCTGTCATCCTTCTACCCACAGTTTTCTAGAAGCATCCCAGTTCCAGTTAGCCAGGAACTATTCCTGCATCCTTTTGAAACTAATTGTTTCTGCTCTAAATCCTCCAGACACACTGTCCTCTTAAAATATAAAGAGGTTGACAGGATTTATTTTATTATGGATATGCTTGTAAGGTACTAAAAAAATTTAGTGAATGCTTATCTGTACTTACATAACTGTCTTGAAAAGCTGCACATTTGGAAAAACTGTTTATACTTCCCTATGCTTTTTGTTGTAAAAAACTTTCACTTTTAGTGAGAAAATTAATTAAAAAAAAAAACCCAACCTAACAAAAACTCAAACCACCTTAGATGGAGAGCTTGGGCTCCCCATCATACACATACTGACAGTGCCAGATGAGCTTTGTATGATTCAACCAGGCTGCTTTCAAGCCTAAGGCACGACAACTCACCAGTTCATCTTCAGCTCTGGTTCACAGGGACATGCCTCCCTCTCCTCAGGATAATCCACTGACAGAGATGGATTACAAATCCATAGGTTGGGAAAGCAGTCACTGATGGGTCAGATATCACACGAGTGTTCCTTTTCTGCTGGCAGTGCTGTGGCATGCAGCAGGCAGCCAGGGGAATGCGTGGGGCCAGGAATGCAGTCAGCTGCAGTCACAGTGGGGTTCCTTGCAACTGCAGGCTGCCCAGCAGCACGGTGGGGGTGGAGGAGGCAAGGTGAGGGCATGATGACTGCAAGCCCAGCTTCTGCCTCCAAGAATTCAGTCAGTGTCACTGGCTTCATCCTGCACTCAAGAGACTGCTCAAACCCAAAGACATATCCTAATCATTCAGAAACCCAAGAATGGCTCCTAGGCCAAGGAGGAAAAATCACACACTAACAAGGCACACAGAGTTCAGGGCCTTAAGGAAACAACTGAAATAGCATAGTGGCTATTTCAGACCCTCACTTTATCCCCTCTGCATGTTACATGCTCTCTCTCTCAGAAATATTCCAGGGAAATCATTTCCAAGAGATCTGCAGATGAGAGTGGCCATTTCTCCCCTGCTCTTGAAGAAATCCTGCTGCACAGCTTTATCCCTTCACATGAGGGCTCTCCTCCATCCAGAGGATGAGAAATAATTTACAGAGTACCTTCAAAAACGATGCCCCGAGTTATTTGATAACACTCATATTAATCAGAGCAATGAATCCACAGATAAGAAGAATATACTCCTTAATTTGCATTGACATACTTGTTTACTTAAATTTCTGCTGCTGTTCAAAGCTTTTTAAACCAGAGCTGCTGTTTGGTGTTTCATCAGACAGTGTTGTTTTTGAAATCTGTGATAACACCAACATGAAGTACTTCCTTGGTTTGCTGTAGTGTAAAAACACTTCTGGAAAAAGGTTATTTTGCTGCAAACATGTTGCTGCAAGAAATTGTAAAAAAAAAGAAAACAGTAGTGGAAAAAGACAAGTAAGGTCATAGATTTTTATGAAGAGGTATCTAATAACATGTACCAAAGTTGTACTCAGTCAGCTCCCTCTAGAACAAGACAAGAATTTTTGGGAAAGTCTTCCTGAGAAAAACAGTCGATGCCAATTTTCTCGTAATAGTGTACAATAAACTTGGAAAAGGCTCTATTAAAGACAAAAAATATAACAATTAATTTAAGCCATAGTTTTATAAAAGCAGTATTTTGCAATATTACCATACTGATATATAGTCACAATGTGAATCTATATATTTTGACAGTGTGTAATATTTTTATTTGCATATCTTCAAGACCAGGTAAATATAAGCTATTCGTGTTAGATTCACTAAAGCTGTGTCCAGCTGCAGAAAGTAATCAAGTTTAAGCTTATTTAATAGTGTCCACTAGCATTCACATTACAAAGGATTATGTTCTTTCAAAGCACTTCCAAAATTACTGGAAACCATCTGAACACTTGCCTTAGGGTCTGCCTATATATACACACATACACAGCATTAAGTGTTCCTGTTTTCTCACCTGCACACCCAGATAAGATAATAAACTCCTCTGTGGTACAGCTACTTAAAGAGTTTATGTGCATATATGATTATCTCCACAAGATATCTGTAAAACATGGTCACAGTTTACACTGTAATCACCATCACACTTCAGAAGTTACCAGCAATTTCACAAGTTCTCAGTAAAGCAATTATAACTACTGAAGTTTCTACCTTTAAATTTTCACCTTTAATTTCTGTTAGTTTCCATTTTAGTGTAAAGACCTAGTATCCTGACATTTGCAATTTCATCTTTACTTTTCTCCAATTGATTTGTCAGTTTTGGTTGCTTCAAGTTTTTAACACATGAAAGAGGTTCTTTAAGTAGAATATATGCATATATCAAAATAAAAACTAATTTGTCAGCTAAAACATTGCCTCTATAGATCTAGAACAAGGATATATAAAATACTATGTTAGCAACTATGTTTTCTCTGTCACTCTTCTGTTTTATTTGAAAAAAAATATATCAGGAGTGGGGGCAGCAATATAGAAAAGCCAGCTAGCAGCATTATTCACCTGTTTGTCCATAATCTTTCTTTTTCTTGGTTGTTTTTTTTTTTGGACAACTTACTTCAATATTTACATCACTTGCATTGTCATAAAAATCAGAATCTGGACACAAGTCAAGGAATTAAACCCAAAACACATATTTCTTACAAACTGTGTTCCTTTTGAAGAGGGAAAAGTATTCTAATATAAGACTTTCCAGAAAGTGAACATTTTTAGAATGTGCTCAAACCTATCAACTCTTACCAAAGAGCAAGCTGTTAAAACTGTTAAAATGTCACATGTGTGCATGAGAAAGAGTAAACAGGTGAATTCTTATTTCAGAGCTTTCCTAATTTTTTTTTCATCTTTTATTGGCAAGCTATAGCATCACAGGCATTTCTTTTTTCAAAAGCAAAGTAAGATACTTACCTAAACTAATAAACATCATTTTATTTGTAGAGGTTAAGGCTCAAAAGTGTGATGCGTGACAAAAGAATATACCAGACATTTACAAGTAAATCTTCCCATTTAATATTTGTTTCCTACTAAATGTTTCAGTTTCCTTACTTAGTCCCCTCCATGAAGTAGATGTAGAGCAGGAGACAGGCTCATATTTCAAAAAAAGGGGGGCACTCTCAATACTGTGGCACTGTCAAAGTTTTGACTTACTACTCTCTGTTGCTAGAGGTAAGTCCTCTGGAAATAAAAACAAGCAAACAACCAAAAAGGCAATACCACAACAAACAAAAAACCCAGACCAAACAAAAAATCAACAACAAATAAAAAAACCAAACAAAATCAACAGAAACACACAAAAATAGTCAACAAACATAATAGCCACCTTCCTTAAGGGCTGCTGGGGCAGGGAGGGGGGTGTGGAGCTGCTGTATCTCAAGTAGTGGGAAAGCTTTCCTACCTTGGAAAAGATTAATGACATTTTTTAGGGTGTGGGACTGCACTGCAGTTTTGAAAATTAACTAATTAATGAGAATAGGATTAAATGTGAGTTTTTCAAAAGCCTAAAAACTTCTGGTTTTGCCAAATGTTAAAATCTCCCTTAGTTTGTTGAGAGAGTACTTTCTGCCTTACTCAGAAAGTAAATTCACCCAAGGTTTTTAGAGAACCTGACAAAGGGCATCATATTTCTCTAAACCTTTCTATTTCTTTACAGCTTTATCTTAGGAATAATTTAGTCTGGAACACACATTCATCATGCATCAAAGCCCCCTCTTCTGACCTCCATGCTTCTTTTACATACACAGATTCTGCAAGAATCAGTGTGGGAACCAGCAAGCAAAGCATCTGCCCTGATTTTATCACTAGCTCATTGCCAAGAATCTGCACAGCAAGTTGTCAGTTGCATTTCCAATGCCAAGCAGACGCTACAAATATTTACTTTAAAGATGTATTTCAACAGTTTGAAACCACTACCTCCGAGCCAAGGGAGAGCAGCTCACCTTGCATTTTGGACACTTCTGGGCATTCCTCTGCCCGTGTTCGATTTCATTGGCCCAGTGACGCAACAGCTTGTCTCCCTTCTTGTATTCTTTGCAGTTAACACCTTCATGCCAGGGAGAGTGGCACTTGAAACACCAGACAAACTGGCAAGATGGACACTGGATCTGTACAAATGAGAAAACACCACACATTGGCAAGCTGGGGCTGACACAACTGCTAAGCCCATTTTGAAACCACTGCTCTTCAATGAAGAGAGCAGCTGCCGAGCGAAGGTCTAAGGCTTTTCTGAAGGGGCTGTTTGTAAAAAACAAGTAGGTTGTGGAAGCCACCTTGTTCTTGTTAAATTAGAAGAGAGAAAATTAAGAACTAAGTGCCAAAGCTAGGAAAGGCCTCAACCAAACAAGCACAAGTAGCTTCGTTTAAGCACAGGAGCTGCTTCTCAAGCTCACTGCCTAGCTCAAAAGCCAAAAGGCAGAAGCCAAGAAGCTTATTCCATTGCCTTCAATACATGTTGAGTTCACCTAAAAATTAACAGTTTTCAGTTCAGTGGATCTTGGTCTTCAAGTTCTAATCTTCACCACCAAGGCTATTACCAGGGAGCACTTAGTCTTCTGAAGGGGGTCTACAGGGCCTAGAATGGGTTATGAAGCTTATGTTAGAAATGGTATTGGGAAGAGGGGGCATAAGCAGGGGTATCAATCATGAGGCCACAACTACCACCTAGAAGTCAGGCACCTTTTACTCTTGATTGCATAAGGGTGAGCTGAGACTGTGAAAAAAGCCCCCTTACTACAGACTACACATCATGGCAAAAGCCACAAGCCAAGTGCCTTTAACTGAGACAGGGTCTGTTCTTCCCACTGCTTGGGTTTTAAATCATTGTGTTGAACAGACACCATTGTCATCATGTATTTCTTCAGAGCACAGCTATTCTTTTGGAAAAAAATCTATGTCAGCTGCTGTGTAAAAAAAATAGGGACACACTGCAGGTGCTTATCAGACGAAAGACAGGCCTCCTACTGGATCATGACTAAGGAAAGCAAAAACTAGCAGCTGTATTAGGCACAGGCACAGCCAGGCTCCTGCAGCATCTTCACTTCTGCTGAGTTTGGCAACAAAATGGCTCAGATGGGAAGGCACATCTCTCAAGTGACTGCTGAGCCCTGTTCACCAGCTCCAGTTGCAGCCCATACCTGGAACAGTCTTAGCTTTGTACCAGCTGATGAATGGATGGAACAGAAGAATTCAACCAGACAAAAAAAGGATTTTTGGTTGTACTTGTGCCCAAATCTGGTTCACCACCAAACCACAGATGTGTCTGTGCTGGCCATGGTGTGGGGGTGCTGCTCAGGAAACTACATCTTAGGAGCACATCCTGTGGTCACATGTGAACCCCCAAAATGTATTTCCAAAATCCTTACTCCCACCAGGTACCATGCCCTCTGCTCAGACATGTGGACTGGGGCTGTGCTGCTTCAGCACTAGTGAAGAGCCCAAAGTAGGCACTCTGATCTCCCTTATGTATTTTCCTGGGGAGCAGCCAAAATGATTATCTACATGTGCAGTTCCTACATCCATCACTACCAGCATGCTAATACAAAGCTGATCTGATCTCTGATGCATGACTGAGAAATGAAGCTGTCTGGTAAGCTTAATGCTATTCCCCAAATTCTATAAACAGAGATAGCACTGAGGGTTTTTGCCTTTAATGCTTCACATTAAACATCTGACACAATGGGTCAAGATGTGCATTTTTATGACCTTCACTGGCCCATTTTTCATTGGATATCTTTAGCTTCATCTGTAGAGAACAAATGTTTGTTTCTTTTAGGTTTTTGTTTTACACTGCAGCAATATGCAAGTCATTAGCTTCACTCTATAAAGTGATGTCCCTTTGTGCAGCACTTTATCCAAGTATTTAACCTTTAATAATACCATGTGCTGCTCAATACATCACTTGAGCTTACCTCTATCTACAGATCAGCAAGAGTGAGAATAAAAGTTAATAGTCAGGAGAATTAATAATTTTTTCACTACCCTAAAGACAGCATTTCCCCCTCCAGAATCCTTCACCTGGGCATAAGGGCTCAAGTACAAAGGATATCAGCATCAAAACCTTGACATATTTTCTTATTGCAACACATTAACAGTGTAGTCAGTTTACCACCTAATGTCATTATCCTTGTAAGAAAAATAAAAAATAAAAAAAATCATACCTGCATTTAGAATACCCACATGCCCTCATATCAAGGAAATCCAAATATAATGTAATATTAAAATGGATGAAATGACAATATCCTGTACCTTGTGCAAGTATGACTTACTGTTTTCTATAGCTACAAAGTGACCATTTTCTAAGGCACACAGTAAGACACAGAAGAAAACTGCACTTACTACATGATTCCTGTCAATGAAAAAAGTTACTAAGACACAGGCAGGCAGCATAAAACCAGGAAAAAAACAAAAATTGAAAGTTGCTTCTAGGGGAACAGCACATTAATGCTGCAGCATATTACTTTTTGCATGAAAACAGGGTAACAACTAAAGGCAAGTAAAAAAAAAAACAACCAAAAAAACCCAAAATACAACCAGTGTACTTTCTCTGATGTGATCTCCAGGATGCTAAACCAAAAGGAATAAACTATCCCACATCTCTGCTTCCCAGATGAATTCTCCTAATAAAACAGTTTAACAGGAAGAGGGAAATTCCCACCCTGAAGAGCGTAAAGAATAGCATATTTATTGCTACTAACCAAGCTTACAAAGAGCACTGCTCTGTTTCCACAATACTTTAGAAACTAATACACACAAAATAGTTTATAGATTACCAGCAATTATCCTACCCAGGATCTCCATCTCTTTTTTTAAACTCACTTCCCCACTCCCCCCAATAAATTTTATGGGTTTGTTTTTGTCTATTTGTGGTAATCTGAGTCAAAAAAATTGCATCTTTCTATTATAGCATGCAGATAATTGCAAGAAATATAGCTGTCACAGGGATGGAGATATATATGTATAAAATATATAATCTTTTACATACATACTGACATTAGATGTTTCCAAATATGTTACTTAGAAAGTACTGAAATACAGTATAAGGCTGTAACCACATCAACTTGCAATGGCATTTGTTACTAACCAAGTAAGATAGCAGGAACTGTCTGCTTCATTACCAGGTTTGGAATTCCTAGTTTCCTCTTCTTCCTGTCACACCTGTTAGAACCTTCCTCAAAACTGAACTGCTGAAGAGTTTTTACATTTTGAATGGGCCACTTGACTTTGTTGTTCAATACTGTCTGAATATACATTATGCAAGCAGAAAGATGTTACTTTTAAGCACTTTGAGCTTTTGGCTGCTTTTATAAATTTTAAAAGAAGAGTTAAGTATGATTTGCTGTAGACTTCAGTAATAATGTATGAAATAATGATAATAAGGACACAGAATTTATATATAATTTAAAGCACTAAAAAATATAGTGTCCTGCAATGATTACAAACTATCTGAAAAACAATGTAGAAGTTTTTTCAAATATGATTTTTCTCACACAAACATTTCTTTGATTTATTTTACAACATCTATTTCAGTCAATCAGAATTGAGAGGATGGATATATACACAAACTTCTAGGCCATCTGGAGGTCATTCTCCCTTGAAATAGAAAAGATTACACAACCTGTCATAGTAACCCTTTTGGTTCTCAGCTTTCTGAAACACTGACCTTTGAGGCTAACATTTTCCATTTTCTTAGCTAGCTTCTTTACTGCATACTATTCTAGTTATCATTTTCCTCACCTACCAGGAAAAGACCTTTCAAAATTGGTAGGTAACTTAAACACAAAATATTGCTCAATGTGACAATCATAGCAAAGCTGACTGCACAGTAAAAATATTGAGAGCCCACAGCTTGGTGGTATCTTCTTTCTGCTGCTTGGTGGAATGCTAACTCTATCATAGGACGGCCACATTAATTGTACAACTAACTGATTACATCAATTACAAGCTACAGCTACACAGTCACTTCATTCCAAAATAAATATGGCCTCCTGCCAAAACAGCTGCCACCTCCTCATCACTAACCCATCCCCTCTCTGTACCAGCTGAAAACAAGCAACAGCAAAACAAACAAATCTTGTATCCCATCGGAGCTGATCTTTGATCCAGCTCCCAGTGTGACACCAAAACATCAACACAAGAAAAAGCAAGCTGGCAGGAATGAACAGCTGAGAGCAAAGAGGGAGAGCACAGCACAATTACCATGTTCAGTGCAATTCAGGCTCAAGGCAGATATCCTGGAGGTATTTGCTACTCAAGGTTAAACTCAAATACAAGAAGTGGGCAACTGATTAATATTAACTACACATATCCAATCTATCACTGCATCTTTGGAGGTAGAGAATCCTACTCATTCTAAAACAAGAAGTTTCAGACACTCTTAAGTAGTTCAAGAGAGTTTATATAACAACTGCAAAGAAAAAAAGATTTACATTTCCAAAGGCAAGCACTCAAGTCCTCCTTTTGTGTGATATCACTATGAACCTCACAGCTTGGTAAGGCAGAAATAGAGCCCAAGAATCAAGAATTGATGCTTCTTACCAAGTGGCAGGTCAAAGACCTGACGTTTAAACAACTGGCGAAATAGGTAGTGGGAAAAACAAACAAACAAAAAAAACCAACAGCCAAAACTCCCTCACAGAACAAGCTCACATACTCTGATGAAACCTGTTACCTGTTCCACACATAGGAGCTGAACTACCAGTTTTCCAGTGTTTGCTCATCTCCTCTATACTTTGGATTACCAGCTTTGACCAAGGTTTAATATGATATTGGCTACAACCAAAATCTTACACTCTGTTTAGGTTATAAGAGGGGGCTGGGATACTTCCTTACTTAAAGTTGGATCTATTTGTGATACAAATATTGTGTACTAATAATATAGTGTACTAAGTGACACTAAGGGGAGAAGAAAGGTTTGGACAGCAAGTTTCTTCCCCTCCTCCTCCCTCAATGTACATACACCAGCTAGGTCTGTAGGCTTAGCACATCAAGATTTTGATCTCAGAAATTAGTAACAGCAGCAGCAAAGCAAACTGCTGGGCTTAGATCAGTTTAGGTGACATCAAACACCTACAGTATGGAAAATCAACCTAAGAACTTGGCCACCTCTTTACATTTATATGTTATTTATAATTTTAAATAGCATACCAAATTTTAGGAATGCCATTAATAACAATTTTTTTAGGTATCTGTTAAATGTACTGTTGGATTTTACAGTGTTTTCCTGTTGCAGTGTGCAGGCTAGCAAGGGTACTGGCACTGAGCCTTGTGTGCAGTGATGCAAACAGGGCTGTCCATAGACTTTCTCCACACATGACTCAGTTGTTCTGAAAGCAGCACTGGTGTAGAATTCATCTGGTGCAATTACTGTTTATATCAGTTACATGTGAGTATGTGATCCTCCCAGTCTCCAGTCATATGTCTCCTATGCTATACGCAGAAGAAAATTAATCTTTACCTCCAAAAATCCTACAATTCAAGGCACAGACAAGATACATAAAAGCAAATCACTTCAGATAAAAATGAGAAAAGATAATTGAGGAAAAAAAATAATCAGATAATAATGGTCCACAGCTACATGTGACTGTAATAAATCACATATACACTCATGTATAGTCATCTTCTTAAACCTCATCCCTGCAGCAGAACTCTTCCTTGGGTTAAGCTTAAAATAAGTAAAACTGCACCTATGCCAGAAAACCACATTGGTACAGGGAGTAGGGCGAGTTCTTGGATTATGATCATCCATACTGTTTGCTAGCACTTTCCTGATTATATTTCTGACCAGCATCAAGTAGACATTCTTCCAGGCAACACCTGGGCACAGCTCAAAGGACACATTTTACCAGAATCTGGTCCCAGGAAGAGTCCTGAGCATTGCAGATCAGAGCCAGGCAGAATACAACACTGCAGGACCAGGGAATTACTCCTGCCTTGCACTATTTAATGTGTCACAAAGCCTCCCATGATTATGATTTGTAGCAAAGTGGTGACTGAGTCCAGCAGATAGTATGGCACATAACTCATGCACTGCACTAATATACATGAGTAGCTCATAACTCAAGAGTTAGTTTTACCAAGGTTTCAACTCCACTGGACACACAACCTTCTACCTTTTCATCTCCATACTGGGTTGAATCTTATGCTGTGTAATCAGGGCTATCTAAACAGTCATCTGAATTCCTGCTATGGAGAACTGGTTTGTCCAGGAAAAGCCAGCTCAATCATGAAATCAAAAAACACATCTAATAACCAGAAGGAAATTTAACATGGAGCATGATGTTGCAGACAGAACTGTTGTCTTCTGGAATAGAGATGGACCTTCAGCTACTCAAAACTTCTGACTGTAATCTCTTGCTTTTTATCTTTGATATCATAGCATAAGCATTTTTTATTTTTTATTTTTTTTGTGGGAAAGAAAAAGAGTGTTGTTGGGGTTTTTTTCTCCTATTCCTGAAGTTTGCTGTATTGTGAGCGATGAGATTACAGTAACATATAACCTCTGATACAGGACTGAAGAAAACAAAACCAAGCAGCAGGACAGACAAGAGCCCTGTTTCTCAGGAAGGTATAAACTAATAGACTAACTTCATAAATGCCCAGAATTCATTTGCCAAAGTTTCAGTGAAAACTCATCTTTCCTAGTTATGTCTAAAATGATCAGTTACAGGGATAGTTCCCCTTCCCTAGTCTCTTCTGATTGCCATATTGTTTGCATGTCAGAGGGAAAACACTCATTGTATTAAAATTAAAATTACACCACCTGCCAAAGAAGTAAGGACTGGACTTCAACTGCTTGAACCATGAGAAATCAGTTAAGTAATCAATAATGTATTACAGATTCAGCTTCCCAATCCCAGCCTGCACACAGCCCCATTGCTACAAGAAAGCTTCTTTCATGCCCACCAAATGTTGTTCTGCTTCTGTGGTACCATCTAACCCAGGGCCATGGCAAGCATGCTCACTTTGTATTTGTTCTCCAATTTGGCAGGGGTAGGAATGTGGCCTCTCCTCCGGAAGGTTGTAAAGTGCTTGCACTGAGGGCATGGCTTGGTGCTGGAGTCAATGCGGCTGAGTTCCAGGAAATATTTGTACTTGATGATGTCATCATGGGGCAGGTTATAAAGGACAGTTGTTTCATCCAGGTGTTCACTGCATTCTGTGATGGGGCATTTTATATCCACTTGGCCCAGCTGCACCTGCATATGGAAAACAAAACGTAACAGAAGGGGTGCTGAGAAGCAAGCATTTCTAAATTTTTTAAGTAAATTTAATTTCATGTACTCTAACAATCCACAAAATATCAAGTGTATCAATATGATTTTCAATTAATCCAAGCACACTTCATTTTTTTTCAGAGAGTATTTTCAAGTCCAAACTGAAAAGCTAATTATCCTTGAGATCTGAAGCTACTAAATGGATAGTCTCAGTGTATTTACCATGGCTAAGTACTCCATTAAACCAAAACACAAATCATAAGTAGCAGCATGCATCCAGCACTCCATGTTTTGGATGTAATGGTCAGTGCTCCACTATCATGGCTCATACAGGCTGACAAATATCTGTATATATACAGGCCATGGAAATATCTGTACAGTGTTTCACTGCAAAATGTGCTGGGAGTTGCAGCACAGAAAAATTGAAGCTAATTTCAGATCACCAGAGCCTAGCAGCTCTGACTCAGTGCTAGCCCTGAGCTGGTTCCTGCTCAGCAAGCTCAGTGCCTCTGCAGTCTGCTTCCAAGAAGCTTCTTAAACACCACACTGCAAGCTGAGCCTGGGGCTGATCAAGCTAATACATTTTCCCAAAGTCAGAGTTTATAAGCAGTCCCCTCCAAAAACAAACAAGCCCCCCTAAAACCTTAAGAAACCACCAGAGTAAAAAGACAACTGAACAAAAAACAGGCACAGAAGCAAGCTCAAGGTTAACAGGGCTAAAAGTGTTGATCTCATGAGCCCTGATGGTCCCAAATTATTCCATATGGCCAGGTATCCATAATATATTTCCAGAGTTCCTGGATCTGAGAAGAGTGCTGAAGCCAGCCCTGCACCCTTCACGCTTGGCAGGCTTTCACAGCCTGGACTCCACGCCAAGGCAGCAGATCCTACTTGGTCTGGGAGCAGCAGACTGCGTTTGCTTGGCACTGAGCCTGAGTTAATAAACCCTGCTGGAGCTCAAGAGCCTGCAAGGACCCGGCATGAGCATGTTTGTGTCTGCCTCAGGAAAACTTGAATGAGAGAGTGTTGACTGTGCAAGTGGAGCTGACACCAGCCCAACTCCTAACTTACTATCTCTGTGCAGAGAAAAAGGAGTTTAAGGGTGCAACCAGCATCTCTTTGTAGGAGTTACTGTTTCAAAGTTGGCAAAGAGGCTCCACTAATACAGTTTCAGCTAAGAAAGGAGGAAAAAAAAAATCCCCAACCCAACCTCAGCAATGGAGACTCTAACTGACTGATGGGCAGGAGTCAGAGGAATAGAAGAGCTGTAACAAAATGGCACGAACACAAAGGTTTATATTGTCTTAAAAAATCTCTGCTGTGTTACCTTAGTTTTCTCAGCAATGCAGCTAAACCTAAGCAGAGCAGAGGTTAAGTGTACTTCAGAGACAGAAAGGCATGTGACAATGGTGGCAGCCTATCCCAGACCAGAGCACAGTGGAGAACACCTCATCAAGCAATCACTGCCATGGTGCAGCCTCAGCTCAGGCTGCAGGCAGGTCAGGATGCAGGCAGATCTGCCTGTGGTACAGAGGGGAGGCAGCTCTCCCAGGAATACACCCACTCTTAGGAGCAGCTTCCCTGAATTTCATTTCCAGCTCTAAAAGGTGAGCAGAGCTTTACCTGTGACAGGCAAACAGGCTATGCTCAAACAGTTTGGGTTTTATTTGGACCCATGTAAGCACTGGAGGAGCACAAACCAAAGAAAACTCCAGAGACTACATGCTGGGGAATGTCTAATGTCCCTAGGACATGTAATGTAGCTGTAGCAGCATGTGAAAATTGAACTTAAATGTATAATATCATAGAGTGACTCATGTTATACTCAGCTCAGAAGAATCAGCCAGTACATCATGGGGCTGTGCTTCCACTGCAGATGATATTCACTCCAGCACTACAGCACTCAAAACACTGATCTAGGAAACCAATTTGCTATGTAAATATAAAAAGCATAGTGCATATATTGCACTACTGCAAGTCTTAGTACAAGCTCTGCTGAGCTAACTGTAGGTATAGCCTTGCAAAACAAATAATCAAATTAATCCCATCTACAACTATTTCAGCATTTCAGGGAGAATTTTTTTTAAAGCATTAGGGAAATATTAAAAGAGGCAAGCCCTTTTGATAAGGGTAAGCTAAGCTACAATGGAGGAGCCCTTCACAGTGAGAAGGCACATTGTAGCTGGCATCTAAGCTGACACTTAAGAAGCACTGCTTATATTAAATGCTAGTTAGAACAAACCTGCATTTATAAAATGAAGGCCTATAAAGCTGAACATTTGCAGTGTTTCATGCCCACACAGACTATGATTAATATATGTGGTAAGAGTCAAGTGTGGTTCCAGTGTTTATTTTGAAAATATGTTTCACACCCACTTGAAGTAAATCATTTTTATCCTCTGTAATAGTTTCACCTTTTCAAGTTTGGCAAAGATTGATCCTTTTCCTGTGTTTTGAACAGGAATGGAGTGAACAGAGCTGGTTTGCTTATTAGCAGCAACTTCAATGGAGCCTTGTCTTTCCAAACAGTCCATCTTTGTTTGTGTCCTAGCATCAGCAACTGATGTAAGCACAGTTTCAGAGGTGGCTTGTTAAGTTACCTGCTGCTGCAGACTCAGGAGGTGCTATGGAATGGGAAAGAAAAAAAAACAACAAAACCAACCACAAAACAAAGAATACGAAACACACATGCACAAAAAAATCTCTTCTGGGTAAAAATAACTGCTTTTGTTCTTTTCCTTGATATTTTTTATTTTGAAGAGCATTAGCCTTCAGTATCAGCTTATCATAATGCCAAACCCTCCAGTTTTAAGAAGTTTCTCAAAGTACCAGTGTGTATGAAGATCAGAATTCAGTATACCCAACAGCATGGTGCATTTCACAGCACGAGGAATGACTCCCATGTGTCTGAAAGCAGCTGAGCTGCAGCACAGCATTAAACATCAGGCACCACACAGTTCCCATACCCAGCTGTGCTTCACTGAGGTGTAAAGCATCTCAGGAGGGGCTAGCTCTCATTACAACCCAGAAGGAGAAAGCAGGCTCCTGTTACTTTCATCCTACAGAAAGGAAACATTTAAACTATAAGGAGAGCAATATGTGCCTCCCTCCAATTCCTGACATTTTATTTGTAAAGACTGAGGGGTGTGGAGGGATGGGAACCTGGCTACACTGGTCCACTTACTGTATGACAGCTATATTCCTTAAAGAAGGAGCCATTCTACTTTAACATAGACACATAGAAATGAACATTTTCTAATTGAAACTTTACTCTTAATTCAGAGATGCATATAATAGAGAAGCCAGTATGTTGTTCTAGCTTCTCACCTATGAATGCTGAAAGAACAGTGAACAGTGTCATGTCTAACCTGTACCTCTGTAAATAATTTTCTACCAATGCACCAAATTCTCTCCTATAAAATACCAAGAATGTTATGCCTAAAGGAAAAAAAAAAAAATTAAAGGTATTTTGGAAATGCACAGATGCAAGATAAGGGACAGCCTGGTCTACAGGACCTTCATATTCTACAGGGGAAAAATAAATGACATTCCCTTTATTCCTAAGCAAAATCCCATTGCTTTCTAGTTCACTGGAAACACTTCTTTTTTTTTGCTGGTAAATTGCAAATGCATGAAGAATGACCTTTTTTTGTAGGTTTGGGAAATGGAGAGTGCAACAAAACCAAACCAACCACAAAAACATCAACCATAGAAAACCCAAAACATCAAAAGAATGAAAAATAAGTGAAGGACACGCCATGGTTCTGGACTCCATAATGGCAGGTGCTAACCAAATGAAATCCAAGTAGACACAATTCAACTAGTAGAAACCAAAACAGTGCAAACTTTTACTAAGCATTTTACACCTGCCTTCCAGGTTGTGGCTCCATGACTGGTTTTGTTGTCTGAGTACTAACTTCAGCAGTCCAGATCCCTACTTTTAATTTATTCCAGTGATGTCCTGGCACTCTCCAAACTCCTTAAAAAAACCCCAAACAACAAAACCCATGCAAAACAACAGAAAACACCACAATCCAAAAAAAGAAACCCTGAAACAACAAGCAATCAAAATCTCCTGTGAAACAGATTCTCTTTTTCTAATCATTTGTCCTTCCTCCTTACTATCAAATGGTACAAAGTGACAGTGCTGCAAGACAAGCAAGAATGATCAGCTAGAACTGACAGTAATTAGATTAGGGGCTGCTTTAATTGTATCACCACCAAACAGGAAAACTGACTGAGTTCCTTATATGCTACCTCCTCCACTGGACATCTGCACTTAAGTACTTGTTAAAAACTGACTATACTCCATGGGGTACATTTCACTTTGATTCCCCTTTTTATTAATTTCTTAATATAGCAGACTTGAAATAAATGACTTTCTGAATCCCTTTCTCATTACATCATCCCACTGTCTCCTCTGCCAACCATGACCTGTAACCTCACTGCAGTCAAGAGCTGTCACTCCCCTCCTCAGGGCTTCCCCAGCCACAGTGGGCTGCATACTGCCAACAGAAACAGTTCACAATGGTGAGGATCCCTTATACACTGGCATTAATTTCATAATTGTTGTTTTCTTAGCTGTAATTTACATTTTCTGATATGGCAGGAAATGCCCAAGTGACCACCAAAACAAACTAGAATGACCAGTCTGTCTTCATAGTCAGGAGAGAGTGAGGAAGGAGATTCAGGCAATTCAAGGAAGGTGGCAAATGTCAACAGCACTTTTAACGTGAGTTTTCTTTTTTTCTCCTAGATTTTTCCCCACCTCAGGGACTAAAAGCAGCCCAAGCAACTTAATTTCTCAGAGCACCAGTGTCTGACAGGTATTCAAAGATTAAAACAAATAAAAAAACCCAAACCAGAACAAATAACTTACATTATGTGCATATATATATATATGTATCTGTGACAGATGTGCATTTTAAATTACATTATTAACAAAGTGTAATCAGAGAATTTCACTAAAATAAAACACCAGATTTCTATTGTGTCAGAAGCTTAGGAGACTTAACCCTAAAAGAGTCCACCAGGATGTCACTTTCACGTGTCCTCAGAGGACACAAAGCCTGTGTTCTCCTTTCACCATGGTAACACAGATGCAGGTGAAGCCATAACAGTGACATGGCAGCTCCTGGTCCTTGTGACATTCAGAGAGTCATCTGGGCCCAAATGTTGCAGGCATGAACAAACCACCTCTTCAAGTGACACTTGAACAAGTTCTGCATTAACTACAACATGGTCAACAATAAAAAAGGCACAAAAAGCAGCAGTTTCAGGACCTTTGAAGAACATCTTAGTATCCCATCCTTCAGGAAGAAGGCACTCAAAAGCAAGAAGCTGGGAGGGAATCATGACATACATATCTGCTATCCAACCACATCAAAGGCTTGACCTTTCTGCTCCAAAGCATCACTTCTGAAGGCTTTGTAACATATACTTAAATGCAGCATCATTAAATTCTCAAAGCTCAACTAGTTTTTACCACTTTAGCCACAGATTGAGACTCCAGCTTCATCCCTAACACTGAGGACCTCTTTCATGAGTGCACTTAGACACACTGCAGCCACACACAAGTGATGGTCACACAGCTGGCACCAACCAAAATCTCAACTGGCAAAACTGACCTCCTTAGCCTGAAGAAATACCCCAAACCACAGTGTCTGTTCCCTGTTCAAACTTTTCTTTTTCCCTCTACAGTGACATACAGGACTCTAAGGGAAATAATAAAAAAATTAGGATAAACTAGCAAGATATTCTTAATAAGATACCTAAACTCAAACATCTTTTTCTTAAAGGCCTCAATTTGCTTTTTCATGGAACACACCAACATGAAGTTCTAGTCCCTTTCCCCTTCCACAGGACCAGGTTTTACCTACTCACATGGATTTGGTATCAATGGGAACATTAAGGTTTTATTTGTCCTGTTCACAGAGGGATGGGATTTACAGAAAATTACTTGTACAAAACCAAAAGTAGTATTAAAAATCTTTCAGAACATGTACACAAGTAATTATCAACCTGAAAAAGCTCCCACTCTCTGCCCTTTCATCTTGTTATATCCTCTAGCATCAAGTGAATCAAAAAAGGAAATTATTTCACCTCAATAATGTGCTTAGAAAAACTACACTCATTAAGTTATTCCTCTCTCTGGTACTACTTACCAAACCTAGTGCATGTCAGTGAGGTTATGGGCTTTCTGCTGTGGCTCTTTTTGGCACTCACAGTGAGCTGAAAGCCACAGCAGAGGGTATGGTTAGAGTCCTGTGGTCAGACAAACCCAGGGCTGGTAGACCTGGATGGCTGCCCGTTGAGCAGGGACACTGACACAGGACACACCAGAATTACACCAAGAGATCAGCTGGCAGAAAGTTCTCTCAACTGCTGGAAGCCCTGAAATATGCAAGATAAAGTGATCTTTCACCTCTCCTCCCAGGTTGTATGTAAGAGGGGGCAGAAAGAGGTGGAAATCTCAGCAGAGGAAAATAACCTGTGAGGAAGCATGGCAGAAACTGCAAGCCTTGGAGGAATCTGATCCAAACCCACAGGTTTCTCAGTGCTCATAAAGGGAACAACAAAATGAACAAATGCTTGCTTGCTTTGTCCAGGAGTGCATATCACCCTGGTGTTTAGCATAAAATAAAGCTCTTGTAATCAAGGCAAGGAGTTCAGTAGGAACAGACTTCTCTATCTCACTGCTGTATCCCAGAGGATGTCTACAAAATCTAGCAGACTTGTCACAGTTGTAGGTGATAACATAAAAATAGGGAAAACTTAAATGTAAATCTCTTGATCACAGACATTTTATAGCCTTAAACAGTCCTGTTTTCAGTAAGAAAGCTACCTACAACTATTTAGTTTCCATGTGTTAGCTAGGTCTGAATTCAGTGAGTTTTCTTGTGGATGTATTCAAAATCAGTGTTTTCATTTTTTACTATCAGACATGAAACCAAATTGTTCCCTCTTTCCTTGATAAATTTAATAAACAACAGTTGCACAGGTGCAAGATACAGCAGAAAGCCTCAAAAGTACTTTTTAACCAGCAGCTGATTGTCAGAAACTACAGTAACATACCTCATTTTTAAAATTTAAGGTGGATGATATGAGGCTAAAATATCATTTTTCTTCCCTTACAAACAAGGTAACCTAAATAAATTTGTTTAGGCAATCAAGATGTTACAAAAGAGCTAAGACTTGAATTGTAAACAGTTATTTTCCTCTGCCTTCTTGAATAGGGACCTACCTCATCCTACCAGTAAGTACCCACAATAAACAAAGCTGCTTTTGGGGAAAAACTATGCTATTAAAGCTACCCTAAAGTGAAACTAATTGGCAACTTTTACATAGCTTAAGCAACAAGAGGATGGATGTGCACACTGACCCATTTTCAGGGGAAAAATAAAACTTCCTTAGAAAGGCTAACAGAAAAAACTTACAAACTTCTCCCCATATACCACCATTTGGCCCAACTCCAGACACTGTGCTAACTTTTATGAAGTTCTTTTTCACATTGTAAGTTCAAAGCATATTTTCATACATATTTAACACAATGATGGATACAGCCACAACAAGGAACAATGTACAAGATGCAGAAGTCTGCTCACTTTCAGCTCCCTGCAACCATCCTTTTTGCCTGCTTTGAGAGACTGACCTGGAACAGAAAGACAAAAGCTGCCCTCCACCCACACAGAATTCTTTTTCTGGATGCTGTCGAGGTTCACCCTGTGCCAGTGCAAGTCTGATCACCTTAGTGGAGTTACTGGGCTAAACACCTACACAGCCTGAAAAGTTTGGGCTGCAGGTCCAGCCAAACCTCTCAGGTATCAACTGGTCCATGCATCCCTTGCCCTACAATAATTTCATCAGGTGACAGCCATGACTGCCATTATCTCAGGCTGTACCCTGCCTAATGGCTAAAAATTATGGAAGAAGCCAATAAGCCCTTCCTTTCTCCCTCTCTGCTTTAGAGACTGCAAGGAGAACTTCAGCTGGCTAACATAAGAGACTGAAGTGTTTTTCAATGAGTTTTCCAACTGATGAGGCAGCTGAATTAATTCTCCCCAGGACATATGATCACTGGTTCACAACCCAAGAGAAAAGAGGCAAATGCAAGGCCAAGGAGAGGGTCTTGCAGAGGTAGCTCAGCACCAGTCATCTTACCTGTCATGTCAACCTACACCTTCAGATCGTGTACCAGGTACTTCTCATGTTAACTTTGTTTACCTTTTGGAAGCTACAAGCCTGAAATATGTGCAGCAGTTCTCCTCAGTAAAGCCAATTAAAGGCAACTACAGTAGCAAGGTCAGAGGGCTGCACCCGACCTCTTCTCCCTGGGAGTCTATGCAGCAGTGTTTCCAGCACACATCCTGAAATTATTCTGCAGCCTGCATTTTGACACAGCTAGGTGACTATTAGATTTAGGAGTACTAATGTGTATTTTCCTATTCAGGACCTGTACTTAAAAATGCTCAACAGTATGCACACAAATCCTTCACTGACCTGAATCTGGCATCTGCCCTCACACCTGTCCACAGCTCTTCAGATGGTCTTGGCACTTTTCACTCCCTGTAAGCACTATTTCTGCTCTCCTCTCAGCTGTCTGTCCAAAGCATACAAGAGTCTTATCTGGGAAGCTAAAGTAAATGGAATATTTATGAAGTTATTAGGCTTTTTAAGATGAAGAAATGCATTACTTGTAATGAAACAACTAGGTTAGGCATCCTCAGCAACTCTGGACCAAGAAGCAGGAGGAACTACCAACAACCATTACACAAACAAACAAAACACTGTGAAGCAGCTGACTGTAAGAATGAAATAATGATTATAAAAGTTATACTATGAACAGGTGAACTTGACATACACTACAAAGTGTTTTTACTAAATACATTGAAGTGTTCTGTTACAAAAGAACACCTCCAGAGACTCCAAAAGTGGGTATGGTAGTAAAAATATGCTTATAACTGGAGGGAAAACCACTGCAATAGATACAGCCTATCTATTTACCAACAAAATTACTTCATGCTTGCCTGAACACTTCCCCCCCACCCCCAAAAACATTGTGAGGATTAGTAAAGTGACAAATAGATTGTTAAGATTCCTTAAAATGTCACTTCTGCCAGCATTACTTTTTCAGGGCTCCAGAAAGGGAGTTGCCACACTGAATATTTAAAGCAGCAGCTTTGGCAGCTTTATTCCTACCCATAAGCATCAGAACTTTCAAAGCATGACCAGTAAGGGGGTCATGGGTGACCAGAGGTAGGCAGGTGAAGTGAGGTGAAGAAGGTATCAAGTCAACTATATCCATCTCCACTTCTGAAACCACGGACTGCAGTAGTAATTGAATTCAATACTAGTTGAAGAAATTCTAGTTTCATTAATTATTTCCAAA
The DNA here is from genome assembly GCA_024611195.1 of Ceyx melanurus. Taxonomy (NCBI): domain Eukaryota; kingdom Metazoa; phylum Chordata; class Aves; order Coraciiformes; family Alcedinidae; genus Ceyx; species Ceyx melanurus. The sequence goes on along the minus strand of JANHGL010003740.1, from coordinate 14,490 downwards.
GAAAAGTCCTCAGTGGGAGAAAAGTGAACGGGTAGGAACTGAAGCAGCCCAGGAGGAGAAAGGAATCATTACAACAGAAGACACACAAGAAAGCCCATACACAAAGACACACACCTTTGTGACTTCAGATTTTGCAAGACCAAAAAGAAAGGAACAACATATTTCCAGACAGAAAGCCAAAAAAATAGAATACTTGTTAGTAAGCAGACAAAAACTTCCCATGTTTTCCCTGGGACATAATGTTCTCTTGACTGACATACAAGGCCGGGTGGGAGAGAGGAAAAAAGTCTACTCATCAAATTCTGAATCCACCTAATTTCCCTTATTTTAGTCACACACAGAGAGGCTGGCTACTCTCTGAACTGCTCCTTTATCTTCCAGGGAAGGCTCTCTACTTATAAAAATCTCCTTTTAACCTGCATTTGTACTAAACTACAGGAGATGCTGCTGAGAACTGCTGTTGCTGCTGCCCCAAAGGACATTGATTTTCTGTGCAAAAGAAAGGCAGCAATATTTGTATTTGTGACTTCTGTGGTTTTGGGAGTACATCCAAGAACCAAGATAAGAGATGTGTTTGTTATGCACTTTTCACTGACTGCTGCCTGCAGCAAGGGAAAGGGGTGGCACCCTGCAACAGAACCAAGTTCTGTATTGGACTGACATTTGACCAGAAGAATCAAAACACTGCTGCATGAGAACAAACAGCTGCACTGATTTCCTAGTAAAATCATCCATTTTGGAATTTCTGCCATGTGTGCCTACTTTTGATTTACCACCATCACCTCAACATGCTATAGATTTTTGTTAAACAGAAGTATCATAAAAGCTGAGAATTTTTGGCAGCACCAGTAGGACACAAAAACATCTTGCCAATAAAGGACTTCCCCTAACAATTAAGATTTATAGTACATTTTTAAATGTCTCACATTTTCCTTGATGGCAAGAGATCAGCTTCAGAGACTTTTCTACTGCCTTACTCTCAAATGGTCAGGGAGGGATGGCAGAGCTGTCCCTGGCACTCTTACCTGCTCAGCATCATCAGCTGATGTCCTGCTGTTTGCCTGTGCAACTCCATCATTGCCTAAGAGCAACTAATCATACTAATTACATTAAGATTACCTCTCTGAAATGCAGTGGTTAACTGAAGGAGAGCCACTTTTCAAATTTCCTCCCTCTCATATCTTATATATTCACTATATAAATTGAAGATTACCTAGTTGAAATAGGTAAGAGAGCATATGAAAGTAATTTTTTTGTCAAACAGGGCAATTTACACAAAGGGGAAGGAAAAAAAAATCAACTTACAATGTTAAAAATGTATATTGCAGTATAATCTTTCAAAACCAGATCACTCAGGGGGGAAAAAAAAATAAAATCACAAATCTGAAAAAGCCAAAAGGTGCTTATAATTAAATCTGCCAGCCACTTGCTGTCAAGCAATGGTAAAACATTATCAAGGGAAAGTTTAAGAACATTTTATGAAATCGTTTAGATTTAATGGAACATCTTTTATTAAAGGCAAGATTAATCCTTTGTTTTATTCTGATGCACAGGGTATCCTAATTATAAAGCCATTTGAAATAATGAGGTCTCTGGAGTCTACTGTCAACCTCTATATTGAAATACATATTTAGTGCAAATATTTTACTGTATGCTAATAATTATAGCAGACTGAAGGACTTATATATGGTTTAAGAAGAACAGAGAAGTGCTTGAGTCTTCCAACTCATCAATGATTCCCCAAATAATCAGTTACACCTCATGCTTTTATATGCAAAAAAAAATAAAATGCTTAAGCTTGGCACAATTAACTTATTATGAGGAAGACTGACAAAATTATACATTGGGAAAACAGTAAACATTAATAAAATTAAGGAAAAAGACACCTACACTGGTGCTGATTTCCATAGACCACACATTTTGTGTGCTATGTCTCCAAACAGCTATGCTTAAAACCAAGTGAAAATTACATTTCTATTTGATTTTTCATTTGCAAAACTGTAATCTGTAATAAATATGTGACCAAGTTTTTCCCCACACAGCAAGGGACAAACAGAGATCATAAAAGCACTTTTAATGTGCATCCTCAGCTATTTCTGCACACCAAACCTCTACAGAAAGTTATTAATTTCTTATTATAGCATACAAGTGCCTTGCAAGTAAAAATGTCTTTTTCCTAATGTCACCTTGATTTACCTCTAAACATTGCTCATAGGGATCTGAGTGCCAAAGGCAAGTTCACAAATTGAGTCACTGCAGTAAGTGGCAATCTGTGAGAATTGTGCATTAGGGGTCTTGGCTGGGATCACCTGGGAAGGCTCTAATGCTGCTGGGGAAAAAAACAACAATGCAGCTCTTCTACCTTAGCTGTTACATTTTTCTCCAAAATCTATTGAGTCTCAAATTCAAGTGCAATACAGCAAAGAAAACCTGGCCAACCAGCTGAAACTGCTCAAGAGATTTAACCAGACAAGTGGAACACCAACAAAAAAAACCCAACCAAAGAAAAAACAGAACAAAACCAAAACCACCACAAAAACCATGAAAGGATAAGTCCATGAGAAGAGACTAGGACTGTTATTTAACTGCCACTAAGGTGGAAACATCACAATTCTGCCTGTATTCCAGCAGTATTACAGTTTGAGGTGTGCAACTTGAGGAACATGTAATATTAGCACAATTAGCACATCTGTTGGACAACCCAAGGCATGACATATGCAGAAAACTTCCTGAACTCCTAAACCCCTCAAAATATAATTTCTAAAATGCAAATTAAGTGGTTAAAACAATAGTGTGCTAAAATCAACACTAAACTTCCTACCTTGCAATACCTTCTCTAAATTGGGTAGTGACAGCTGCTGGGTTTTTAAATAAAGCCCATTTTCTTTCAGGTCCATTAGTGCAGCCTTCTACCTGCCCAGCCATGTTAGTCACTTCCTTCACAAGCACTTCAACACCTACATGGAATCAAAACAGCTCTTATTACATGGAATCAAAACAGCTCTTATTACATCTAACACAGTGCACAGGTTCAAATTAAACACTAAATGTTATGTTCAAAGAGAAGAGGTTGGGAAAAAAGCAGGAAGGAAAGTAGATAAATGAAGTCTTAGAATCTCACTGTTACTCCATCCTCTTTCCTCACTTCTACTGCCCAAGAGACACATAATCCCAGAATCACTGGAGTTGGAAGGGACCTCTAGGGATCACCTAGCCCAAGCTCCCCACCAAAGCAGGTTACTCCCCATGCTAGAGCACATGACACAGGAATTCCTCCCCTAAAGTCAACCAGCATACAACAGATGTTTGATTTTTTCCAGTATAAAACTTTCACTGCATTAACAAATAATCTGTAATGAGACCAAGCTAGTCTTAAACTGTAGACCCCTCTACCTTTTCAGAGCATGACTGTAAATACTGGGAGCAAAAGGATCACCATGGAAAGGAAATGCCATTTGAAAAATGTCCTGACAGTGGAAAGGAAGCTCATCCAGGAAAGGGAAGAAGAAAGAGTTGGAAGTTGGTGAGAACAGAGGTCATTCTCCAGCATCTTTAGAGTAGTCATTAGATAAGCACACACCTTTTGAAGAAGCTCAACATCCTGCCATTAATAAAGGTTTTATAACCCACTCAAACTACATATCAGACAGCCATTTACATAATTTTGTCTGCCTTTTCTTATTCCTTGGGCAGTACTTCTGCACTTTCCAAGTGTTTCAAGAGACCATTACCCCAGATATGCTATTATATCAGACATATATTTGATATATAGCATCAGGTTTTCCACCATGGCTTACATATATGAAGCAATGCATTTAAAATCATACACCTTCCTCAAGTATTTTTAATGTTTTGATGCCTGCTGATGTCCAAATATATCAAGTCTTCATGTCAGGTTTGTTCAAATCCTTTAGGATCTGAGACTGATTTTGGAGCCTTTTGACAGTAACAAAGGTGCTGGCTTTGAGAATTGCTCAGATACTGCAGCTCTTCATTCCAAGCCACACACCAGGAGTCTCTCAGGCATCTCACTTCTATCCCAAATACAAAGGCTCACACTGATTTCTAGCTTAACTTAATTAATTGCAATTTTTATAGTTTGTGTTATGCCAAAATTTAAGAAGAACCTTCCCAACTTACCCCTTCTTACACTTAGAGAGAGCAGTCATTTTTCCTCCCATTCCACATAATGCCTTGTCACACTGCTCTCCTCTCTCTACTAGATCTTCAAATCACTTTCACTTTTTTATTGATTCCACCATTAGCCATTTGCATAATCTGTCATTATTAATCCAGATTTTCTGCCTCCTACTAATGGATCCAACAGTCAGGCAAGCTCCTTCTTGAAAAAAATAAAATAATCAATAAATGTCTTTCTTGTTCTCTTTTCACAGTAAGGACTGACAAAAAAAAGTTATCCTAGCTCAAAACTTGATACAGAAGGTAAACTGGGATCAGAAAACTTACACCATCTGGTGTCAGTTAATTAATGAGGTACAGAGAGGGAAGCTTCTCTTTCTCTCTTCTTCTCCCCCTAAACAAATATCTTAATGTTCCTCACTAAGAAACATGCTTCTAGCTTGTGAAACTAGTCACAGCCCTTTCATGCCACTGCATAAAAATGTGGATTTCACACAGCTTAAAAACGTTCTGTATTTATTGCAAAAACAGGCTTAAAAAATATTATGATCAGAAGCAGTACATGTACAGAAAAACAACAAATCCATTAGAGTGGAAAATATACTGAAATAGTAAGGAATTTCTTTTGGTTGCCTTCAAATTAAGTTAGTTTGTTTACTTGTACCAACAGACTATATGACCAAGCTCAAAAAGAACTCTCACCAGCAGAAATCTTAAGGTGCACACAACTTCTTCCATGACAGAGATGCACCTTGTTCTATTGTGCATTTTTAAATAACATTCATTAGCAGTCTCCAAGCACTGTCTTTTCAGAAAAACAAACAAAAACCAGTGCACCCTCCCAGTACCTCTCCCCACAAGTCAACATAACAACAAAACCAACCAAAACAAAAAATCCTTCTATCATTTTAAACTCTGCATTTTTTTCACTTGCTATTCCAACAGGTAATAAGCACCAAGGAACTTATTTTCAGAGCTCTCTGGTACAGGAAAAAAAAATCTCAATACTGATCATACTTGGCCCTGTTTGACTGCAAGAATATTCACATGACTTGTAAAACTGCCTTAGGAATAATCTGTTCTAAATTATACAACGTTTGAGGATGCTTTAAAATTCCAGCTATTTAAGATGATCTTATCTGATGATGCCACAGGCAGCACAGATAGGACTAGTGGGTGCCAGCCTAGGCAGCTTGGACCTTGCCAAGATGCCTGTCCAAGAGCTGTGGGTGCAGACACACCTTCCTCCAGGCACTGGACAAGCCATAACTTCCATCTGGGTTGTAAAAGAGGAAGTGATGCAGCAACAGGACCAAACTGCAGGATGGATTTCCTCAAGCTCCCATGAAAATCTTCACACCCCATCATCTTGAGTGTTCTGCCCCCCTTCTCTTGCACTGCCATTCCAATCATTTTGTTCCCAGGCTGTCATAGCTGCCAAAGTAAATGGCCCTGCTTCTACATGGACACTTATTCAGTGCTACCTTCTGGTGGAAGAAACATTTGCATGCTCTGCACAGGAGAACTAGAAACTGGGCAAGGCAGACACACCCAAGTTTAAAAAAGGTAATAAAAAGGTAATAAAAAGCTTACTTTTAAACAAGACCTTTTTTTTCTGCTGGTGGATCAGATGTTGCAGAAACAGTAGTGAACAAGTTCCAGGTTGGGCCATTAAAGGTCTGCTTTTCTTCATATAGAAAGGAAAAGAGTGAGATCCAGAACTCATTTTAAAATCCTCAATTTAACAGAAATCATATCTTGGCTTTGTCTGACTACATGTCTTAGCTTGGGTGAGGTTCTCACGAAGCATTGCACTGGGATATACTTCAGGCAGGATTTGCAGAGTTACAAACAGGATGACAAATCAAGCCTTCACATGAAATACCTACCTCACTGAGGTAAAAGCACTCAAAATGTCAATTATTTACTCACTTCTCTAAGGAAGGTTTTCATCTTAGAGCCCAGGAAGATGCTTGTCACTTGAAATAAATTTACTACTCTAGATTACATCCTGAAAGAATGAGCATTTTAAAAGTTTTACTAAGTATTACAGAGAAATACAAGAGGAGCATGGCTGCAGCTACTTTCCATTATATTAGCAGATGAAAATTTCTGAATCTGCTTAATTTCCACTGACACTCTGTAAGGAAAATGTGGACCAGAGATCTGTGCATACTTTGAAACAGCCAGGTCTTAATAATGCATTTCACTTTGGCCACTTTGAAGTCTAGATGGCCATGTACATGTCAATACTCATAAATGTCTAAGAGCAGCAATGGTTAAGACAGAATTCCAGTGTATTACAACTGATTTTCTGCCTCAGTCTGAGGATTACTTCACTACAATAAAATCTGCTATCATCACAATAATTCTGCTGTAAGTTCTAACATCTGTATTTTGTAGTTGGTGTGTGACACTCAGCATGTAAATGTGATGGGGGATGTTTGTTCTTTTGAAAAATCTTTTAAAATGTACATTCTTTCCTCTCTTTAAACTTCATGCTAATACTATAGAGTTAACTAAACAGAGTTTCCAAGCCATTGCACAACTGAGCTGCACATGCACTTGAAAAAGCACAAAGCTGTTCACATACTTGTTTTCAGAAGGTCTCTCAAGGAGTATTTCTAAGCAGACATATACCTGGAACTGTACAGGTGAGCTGCAGTGGAAAGGCATGAGGTGTCCTCACCCCAAAGCATGCTCACACAGATATTCAAATAGCTGAAAAGCATTAAGCAGCCCTCCCCCACCATTTCTTTGCCCCCATGACAACAGCAAAACACTTCTCTGCTCCTTCAGGAAAGCAGCACCTCTCACAGAACCTCTGCAATCATGTCACAGATGGTTCACACCTACCTAGTCTGTCCCTCTCTGCTGCCTACAGGGTATAAAAGCCTTCCAGCAGTCCAGTAAATCTTTCCTGGAAGTTCTATACTTAAGAGTAATGGATTTTAAACACAATTTTATTTTTTCCTTTTTAAGGTTAGATTTATTTGCCATCTGTCTCCTTCCAATAGGAAGCCACAAACAGAGTTCATTTCATTTCACATTCTGGCCACCATTTACCATAAGAACTGGCCAGTATTAACCTGCACGTTGCAACAGAGGCCAAAGATACACCTTATACATGAAGGCCATCAGTCTCCATGGTTCCCTTACCTGTTATGAAAGCTTACCCTAAGAAAGCTCACCTTCTGGAGCAAACATTCTTACAACATCACCAAGAACCTTCCAGCTTGGCAAACTTCTCTCTTCTTCCTTCCTTGTATTGTGTGAGCAAGCCCACAGAGCCACATCTCAGCTCAAACAGCTTGGATAGGACATCCTTTTCCTACAAGCTACAGGGACAGAGTGATTCAGATCCACATCCCACATCCAACCACCCCAAGCTGATACACCACCACTCCTCCAGGAGCAGGGAGTCATCCAATTAAACTAGAGGCACCTGCCTTTGCTGCCATTCATATCACATCTGTGCTAGGAAACAATACACAATGGCATCTGCACAACTAGGCCTCCACAAGTTTAACTTTGCCCCTTGTGTTTTTCATTACAGTATCTCATATAGTTTCTACTGCTCTAAATAAACTCCCCACTGGGGGGAAAAAAGTCCACAGGAGGGGAAAGGCACTTTTATTATTTCAATCTGATATTCATTATAGAATAGACATTTAAGTGCACTGCAGTCTACTGGCAAGCTCTTAAGGAAAAAGGAAGTGGGATAGATGTAGAAATTTCTATCTTTTCATGAAATTGTAATCTAGGAAGCACACAGTCTTTCTCACAATTAAGTAATTAAACAGGAGCAACCCTACATCCCAACAAGCTTGTTAATGAAAACATTCATTAAACTGAAGGAGTAAGGTAACTACTATGGTAAATGGGGACTGTACACTTCAGGTTCAGTTCCAAATATGGCTTAAACCAGTGTTAAACTTCTCAACTTCTGCACTGAAATCTACAGTTTTCTTCTCTACAAGTAAAACCCTTGTTTATCATCCTATTTTTTTCATTTTTCATATTTCCTGCTTTTTTTAAGCAATTAGCCTCACAAGGCTGATTTACCTATACAATAAATGTATGTGTCATAGCAGAAAAACCCCATACATTTAATAAGTCTCTATTCAACAGCAATGTTATTTTTATGTTCATATGTTAACTTCCAAATAAAAAATGTCTTTACCTCACCAAGACTTTTTCAAATACTTAAAAATGGACTCAAAAGTTAATTAGCTTCTTCATCACTAGATAAATTTGCTACTTTTTCTATACGAGGAAGTCATAGGTACTTGGCTAATAATTCTATGACTTTTTAAAAAAACTCATAAATATTTAAAAAAAAAAAAAGCAAAAGAAATATAACTGCAAGCAGCAAAAGCATACTGAAAGACACATTAACCAGCATAACTGGGTGGGTAAGTAATGCCCTTTTTCAACACTTTTAAATTCTTTTGTACATCCCTTAAAACTCTTCATCATTTTGACAATGTACTTACATCCTGGGCATGTAAGATATGTACTTTCCTCGAGCCTTGCTGGTTCAGACAGCAGGAAGCAAGATATTTGTACAAGAAGAAGAGTGGAATGAAGGGCCAAGAGGCCCCAGAGCAGTTGGAAGAACAGTTGTTCTGGGTGGTGGAACAGGAACGGGGCAGAGGTGAGCTGCAGGCCTTCCCAGCCCCCATTTAACTCCTTTATTTCTCTTTGTTCAGGCAATTCAAACCCACCAGTTCACTGTTCAACTAGTTACACTTTAAAATCCCTGGACTGAGTCCATACCCATGCCTGCTAGCTCCTGGGAACAGCTAGGGCATCAGTGGAAGGGAAGGCACATGGCAGTTATGTCCTCACAGCTCACACTGTCTGTGGTCCACAGTGCCACCGGCACCAACAGCCCAGTGAAGTGCAACACACTGGAGGCAGCTGACAAGCAGGATTTCTGCCTCACAGGAATTCTGCATTTTCAAAATCAGATTTCAACCCTAGCCACAGCAAAACCAGTTCTCCTTCATCACCCTCTGCAATTCCTAGGAAGTTTTCACCCTTCCAAATCAGCTTTATTATTAACAAATAATTCACAGCATCACTGTAGGACTCACCGTTTACCTGAACCTCTTGCTATCAACACCAAGAATTTCATGACACAGTTAATCCTCACCCCAGGATTGCAGTAGTAGCCCAACAGAGTACCTAGGCCTACACACACTAGGACAACTAGGCAGCATTATAATTCAAGAATAAAACTAGTTTGCTTTAAAAAAAACATAAATACTGCAATTACTGATTTAGTAAAGTTCTGTTCCAAATGAGTTTTGGCCCAAACTGGAACCATCAACAAGGGTTCAAGAGGGATTAAAAGCCAGCTATGTGCCTAGTAAACTTTAAAGATTAATGCTTAGAGCTTTAGGTGCTCCCACAGCTTACAGGTGATGGAGCAGGTCTATCTGCCTCCTCCTTCTTCTCAGGAACATAACCACCATTGAGTGGCTGGTTGGTTTAGAAAGCCTGGGATGTAGCACTTGGAATTCTCTTCTGCTCTTCTCTTCCTCCTTGGGAAACTGTGGTGTTCTTGCACTACCAGTGTAAGCTTTGGTTGCTCTCCCTGCAACCACCTCCTGGTAGCAAGTCTACAGCTGTCCTAGCAACTTGCTAGCTAGTGTTAGAGCATGGTTTTGAATTAATAACCCTTACAAACACAGAGCTGCTCCCTCACTGAAGGACAGTGGCCTTTGTGAGCTCTGGTTTGACTCAAGGCACTAGCAGCTCATTAACCAGCAGATGATTCAGCACTCAGTGCCTGCATTTCTGCTAGCTGGCTTTCATCAGCAACCAGACTACAGCTTTGAAGGTGTATCATTCATATGATACCATCAGACACCTGAAGATGCACACGGGTGTCAAGTCCCTCCCAGCTCCAAGCTGGTACTAGTTTTAGGCAATATACCTGCTCCAAATTCTCCTCTTTGCTACATGACTTTATAACACATTCCCCACAAAAATCCTGGCTCCAACAGCCTGCTGCTTTTTCCTCCAGGTCTTTTGGAACACACACAGTAAATCAAAATTTCAGGTAGAGAAAGGTAACTGGTAGCATGTCCCAGGCAGAGGGAAAACAATCTCCACAGTTCATGCTCAAGTGAGGAGAGCAATATTTTAGCCCCACTAAACCCAGCCATGCAAAAAATAATGTTGGATGCAGCCCCTCCCCAACCCCAACAATCCCTTCTGACTTACTCATGGCCACTAATCTCATTAGAGTGCCTATAATTAAAGTACCATAATATCCAATACAGAATATAGTGTGCAGTTTAACTCATCCAAAGTCCTTCAAATAAGAATGACTGCTCCATGAGAATGGCAAGATCTACAAAATAAAGCATTACTAATAAGCATAGGATCAAAACTGGATTATCAAGTTTCCTAATCTGCATGTAGAAAAAGCAGTGAAATCACCAAGGTTTCTATAAAACTTTTCCTACCTATAAAGTGGCTGTAAAAGTGAAACAAGTATAGATATAATTATAAACAGAGCTTCAGATAAGTATTAGAGAACATACTGTACTTTATAGATGTTATGAAACATCAAAGGTTATTTTAGTCTAGTCAATACTTGCTAAAAAGCAGAGAGTGATGATGTTCTGAGTATCACTTGTTGGGTTTACAGATTAGGGAGATGTGATAACACATAAACCTCAGCCTCTTTAACTGTCTGGGATAAGTTCAACAGAAAAACCCAGTTAAACTTTAGGTCTTCTCCCTCTCAAGTCAAAATTCTTCCCATACCTATTAATTTATTGCTAAATAAAATTTCTGAATAAACCTCACCCCCAACCCAGCCACATAAATGGACAAAAAGGAAAAAATGGGCATCAATACTAAGGAGCTGGAGAGGTTAGGAAGTGAATCACTCATTTAGCAAACCTGTCTGTGCACACAGTTCTGAAATAACTCGGGTTTGGTGTCATGTTAAATGGCCAGAAAGATGGCAAGTGAAGATATGAATGCAGTATCACATCTGTGAGATGGAGTGTCCCAGGGTCTTCCCTCCCAACCACAGTTTGGATGCTGGATGCAGGAGTGTAGAGACCCACAGGTCCCAGACAAAGGGGAAAAGAACCTTCCACTCCTCTGATCCTGACCTTACTTGGTACATACCTGAAATCCTATGGAGATGGCTTCTGTGAGCATCACAGCCCTGGAAAAGCAGTGACATTTCAAACATTCACACTGTTCAGCCTCATCTGTTTTACTACAAAGAACAGCTCTGGACTGCATCGACTCTTGGAGACAAGGGCTTGTTATGACCTGACACCAGGTCCTGAGGTGCAAAAGCCACAACTTCTTTCATGATAAGGCATCACCCACACCTACCCCTCCCTCCATTTCTCTGGGTCGAAGACAATAAAGGCATAGCCATTTTTGTGAATGGTCGATAAACTGATCGTTGTCAAGACACTGGAAAGCCCCCGAGGGGTCTGCAAGTATTAGGCTGTGAGAAAGAACAGCTAAATTGAAGCAGAGGTAAAGTTATGCTATTTACCAGAAGTCAGGCTCCAGATCAGCCCGAGTCCTCCAGGCTTGTCTGCTAAGCTTCTGTTCCAGCCATTAAATCTTTGAAAGGGATTATACAGCAAGGTGCTGGTGATAAGACTGGATTTGACCTCTAAGGACCTTCAGATGTGACATTCCTGAATCAATTACCCTTATTTTCCAGCATGCCGGTAACACTGCTTGCAAATTCTGCAGCTGAAGCATTTTCATCTGCATGATCTTCTTTTGATAGTGCCTAGAACTTCAGTTGATTTTCTGATCTATAAAAGGGCTCCAAGAGTTTTGATGCTGTTCTGCGTTTGCATAGAAGAGGGCAGAGTGCATTAACAGGGTTTTTACTGCTCCATTAAGCATCACTTCAGAAATCAAGATGAAACGATCATCAAGGCTTCAGCTTGCTTCAGTGGGAAAACACACACTGACGTTAAAGGCAACAGGAATTATTTTAAGCAAGATACTTCTGCCAACATACTCCACATTTTCAGCATGAAAGACCACTCCTCCAGAGACTTCGAGTCAGCCAGTGTCCTCTCAAACAAAGGGCAGAGATTGCTACTTCTCCGACAAGAAAATCAGATCTAAACAAGGCTCACTGCTGCCTAGTGTTTTTCTGCTTTTCAGTTGTTTTTGTTTGTTTTCAGTTTCATCTACATTCTTAAATCAAGCTGACTGTATCCAAACTAAAAAATATGTAAATATTTTCAAGCAGAAACGGCCTGTCAACATTTACTCCTTTTGAACTTTTGGTACATTTTCTTTTTTTTTTTTTTTTTTGCTACATAAAGTGCTGAGTCTTGAAGTTGAAAGGTGACTTTATTTCTATCCTGCACTCCCTTTCCACTCATCCTTCCCAGAAAGTTCTCTAATACAAGTGACATGGAGAGCCTTTTCTCCTCGGTATGAGTCACAGGGTTCTTCCACAGCACAAAGGAAAAATATATCACTTCTTGTTCTTCTCAAAGAAATATCACTTTCTTGTTCTTTCCAATAAAAGAAGACGGGGGAAGAACACATTGGACTGATATTTCAGGGTATTTTGTTTCCTTTTTCCCCCTGAACAAGTTCATCAAGCAACTGAAATTCTGCCTGGTCATAACAGCATCTACAACAACATGCCCACAGAAGTACTCTCTGAATCTCTCCCCAAGATCAGCATCCCTGCTGCAGACAACCCCTCCTCTGCACCTGTATCCCTGCCCCATCGTTCAGGTACAGGAGCAAATACCCACATGGCTATCAGCCAAACAGAGCTTTTAATAGTTGCTGAGATAAGCTTGCAGAGTGCACAGCACTAGCAGCAGCTTCCTTGAAGAGGGCATCCCCAAATACACAGCTAACAGATGACCAATGCTGAACCCACTTCATGGGGCATGCACCTCATTCTCAGACCAGCCAGCCCTTTCAGCCACCAAACTGCTGGACCATCCTCCAAGAGTAAAGCCTAAACCAGTCAAGAGTTCTTTGGTATGGTTTTAGCTACTGGATCACATAACTTCTATTAGATCAATGGAAGCTACAGGCACCTGCAGAAACTAGAGAAGACCACCCTGACATCACACCACTTTGAAATTTCCACTTTCAAAGCTCTTGCTTTGAACAATATTCTGACACATGACCTCGAGCAGCAAATATGGAGGTGGCATAAATGTGCCCTGGCAACATAGTAGAAAAAAAAATAAATTACTGACAGTTTCCAGTTCACCACTTCACTACAAAGCAAACCATTCTGGGCTCTGTGAACAAAGCCTTGATAAGGATTACTGTTCCCAAGTATCAGTGTTACAGGAGGCATAGAAAACACAACCTCGCTTCTCCTGTCAGTTCCCATGTCAGGCTCTTCCCCATTATCTAAACATAACAAAGGTGGTCCATAAAAATGCTACTGAGTTTACTATTAGCCAGACTACTAGCACTACTAAATGCTACATAAGCCACCAATGCCTGAAACAGAGCACATGCCAGCACGTGCAATTTCCAAGCAGTGAAATGTTCCCTGGTCAAAACATCCCTACAACTATTTATGGTGCATGGGGTAGCTGTAGCCACCCGTTCCATACCTACACACACAGCCCAGCCAGAGCACACACTGCCCCAGCATGGCTCCCAGCATCAAGGGGTGTAAAACTTCATTCTATACTACAGCTGCACATCTCCACTGAGCACATCCCAGAAGTCTCTGTTGAATAAAAACATAAAAGTAGTAAGTAAAGAATTAATTTAGTTTTGTTTTCCCCATATACCCACACTTCTCCCATTGCTCTGGGTTTAGAGCATACCTCCACTGGTAACAACAATGCAGAAGTGTTTTGTGATGCTAAACTCTATGATAAAAACAACTACCGAGATAGCTTTGCTTGCAAGCTGCTGATTTGAGTTTGAAACAGAAGCTCAGGTTGACAAAACAGTGGTAAAGTCATACCCAGACAATAGGTGAGTAGCTAACTACCCAGGATGAGCTGCTACCTGCCTACTATTGAAAAGCTGTGTTATGAGTTGTTCATGTTTGGTTTTCTTTCCCCTAAAAAATAAAGTTATTGTTTAATGTTGGAACTGTGATTCTCCACGAACCACAGAGACCACGGGGGGGGGAAATACACAGTATTTTAATTATACATAATTGGCACGATACCAAAGGCGATGCCTTCTCGGAGGCACAGGCCGAGCGGCTGCATCGCCCTCCCACGGAGGCGGAGGCACCTTCGCGGAGCGAGGGGCTGCGGACGGCATCCAGCATCCCACACCTGGCTCCAGCATCCCAAACCCCCTTGGCTCCAGCATCCCACCCCACCCCCCCTTGGC
>JANHGL010003739.1:49457-68897 GCA_024611195.1 Ceyx melanurus | reverse complement strand
TTGGGGAGGGAGGGGGGTTAAAAGAGAGCGGTCTGTTATCGGTCTGGGGGTTGCCCTGACTCCAAACCGCGACAACTTTGCATTAAGAAAGGTCAAAGAAAAGTGGTTTGCTTGCAGTAATCTGTATTTTCACTCTGTTAGAAACAACAACTACAACAACTGACACAAAGTAATAGGTCACATTTTTCAGATCCAGAGATGTCTCATCTGAGACAGGTAAAGTCAGAGTGGTTGTTACTTCCCCTAGGGTTTGCTTACAGTCCCTGTGTCTTCCTTTTCATTTGGACTGGCTGCTAGCTGCGTTTGTGAGCATATAACACATCTTAAGGGCTTTGTAGTAGAAAAAATTTTGAAACCATCTAAAAATATTCCCTTCAAATACTTTTTGACTGATAGGGATGTGTTCTTGAAGGCTCTTATTCTTCTGCAGCCTTGAAAGTGCACTGAAATTCATTGTATACATAGAAGCTTCTTATTCTTTACTTTTGAAATACCCAGAATGCCTCAGGCATAGAAAAATAACATTGTGAAAAGTCGCCATTCTTTAGCTCAGTTTAGAGAGGACAATTCCACTGTTGTCTGTGGAGTGTTATTTTTTTGCACTCATTGCTCATTGACCAGGATAATAAAATAGAATATTTCATTTGCTTCCTGCTGTTTAAGTGCCTAATTCAAAGCTAATTGAAGTCAATGGGCAGATACTCATATACTTTAATGGACCAGCCATAACCTTATGTCTAACTTTGTTGTGTAAGTTATTTATCCTAATTATTTTCATCTTCACATGCATGCATATAAATTTATTTTATTTTACATGCATAATAATAATCTTTAAGTAGAAGTATATTAAAATAGTCACAAAAAGGTATTTTAAGACAGATATTTACGTAGACATGTTACTAAGATAATAGGCTTTTTATAGGTTTTAATATAGTATTAATTTTATGTCCTGTAAAACAGTTATTATTATAAAAACATACTGAAAGGAAAAGGTTTTTTGTTACCTCAGCTACAAGGTCAGAACTTAAGATATTAATATGATTATAGTCAAAACCTATACATACTTATCTCCTACTGTCATAACTTTTCAGCTACTGTGAATAGAATATATCCTGAGAAAGAGCCAAATTACACAATCTCTTATAAAAATAATGTTAAATATCTCAATGGTGTCTCAAGGGAAAAAACAAACAAACAAACAAACTTAAACATAGGACAAATTAAACAAACAAACAAACAAAAGCCTCAACACAATAAACCTACAAAAAAACCCAAGGGATTGAAAGAAATTAATTCTGTTAGGGTTGATGTCTCTGAATTAGGAGTCATTCTGGGAGCATGAGGTGAAACATGATGAACAATGTTATGCACTAATAATTCATATTCCCTTCTATTTTCTGTGCTACCAATGCTTTTGAGAATTTTTAAGGTCCTTTTGGAGCTGCAGATTGTATTTTCCCTTCTTGTGAAGGTCTGAATTTTATGTGAAAAATTTCAATCTGCTTTTCTACCTTCCTCAGAGGTTTCTTCTCCTATGCTTGCACTGTGAAGGACATCTTTATGTGATATAAAAAATTACTCTTACCAAATTAGTTGTGGTTTATTGCCAGGAGTTTGATATAGCTGACAGCAAGCAATCAAAAGACAAACACTAAATCCATAGTAGATTAGGCTCAGTGGTACTACTTCCTCCTGTAATAGAGTACAACACTTAAAAATGAGGATTTTCTTAATGTGAAAGCTTTGTATAGTATCACATCCCCTAATGGAAAGCCCCTGTTCACAGATAAGCCAGCAGCAACAAATTTCCTTATGACCAGTTGTAATTGCTGGGACAAAACACAATGCTGGTTAATTCTATTTTGCCATTGACTTCTGTCAAGGTAAAGACAGACCAGACTTAAATACTCAGGAAAAAGTTAATTTTTTTTTCTTGTCATATAATTAGTAAAGAATTCAAGCATATAATTACAATTCCATATACACAATATTTGGGTATTTAGTGGTGCATTAAGCAAGTTACATTTAATGTTTTTATATAATTTAATCTCACTATGTGTCAATATTTAACTCCCAATGAATAGCATATTTACTTCTCCTCCATACCTTGCTATGCCAATTATGAGCTTAAACACCCTTCCCCAGTTCAATACTTTCAGTGGAAATGAAGTACAGTGAGCTGAGCTGGTCCATGATGTAACTCCTTCAAAGTCATTGAATTTACTTCAAGACTGTATTTGATCCACCACATAATGCTAATGCTATCTGAATGCATTTTATTGATCACATTTTTCTTCTGTGATGGTTATTGCTTTTTCAGGTGTTGTACAGATCCAAGAAAGATAGAAGTGCATAAGAAGTACTTTAGTTGTAACCTCCAGTTTCCTATACATGGACTATTTCCAGTTCATCTATCTTTCAGATTTATTTTGGCAATAATTTTACAATTAGAGAAAACCCATCAAGTTCACTAAAAACTGAAATTGTGCCTGACACAGTATGTTTTGTTATAAAATTGATTAATTAAGAGGTTTAGCCAGTCATTTTTCATCAGTTGTTTGAGGAAAAATTTTGACAGATGTGCATTCAATTAAACAGTCTTCTGTCTTGTTTCACCTTTCTCCATTTAGCCCTTATTCTGTCCAGAATAACGGCTGCAAAGAATTAATAAATATTCCATGCTATCTTTTCTTATTGAATCAGGATAACAGAGCTTTATTCTTACAGACTTCATATTTTAGATTTTTAGTTTTAATGAAATTCCTCTGGTTTATTTCTATCTGTAGATATATATGAAATATTATAAGTGTATATATTTTAAAGCAGTAGTTTTATAAAAAAATATATACCCAACCTTGTACGTTTTTTATCAGAATAATGCATAAATAAATACATAATTATATATACTTACATAGTATTCTTCTATTACAATATTGTATCACTGCCTTATATTTTCTAGGAGTTTGAAGTATCTTCAGGCAAACAAATCGTACTGGTGGTGGTCCATTTCACATTATTGCTGCTACTGGTCTATTATAAGGCCTAATATAGATTGCTTAAATGAAGTAAGAGCTAAGCAAAGAGGTTCTATATCCACAGAGGACTCTAAACACAGTCGTCGCCCTCTAGTTTGCTCAGGGCATATTTCTTACATAAGAACTTGAACTTCATTGTGGTACAATTTTAATGGCTGCTCTGGGTCCTCCCTTCCCTTCTTTCTCCACATACTTTAGCAAATGCTCTGAGAGTTGGGGAAAACAAAGAGGAAAGTACCACACCCACCCATGCAGCAAAACAATGGAGCAGATAATGACAGACATCAAGACTGTTCTGTGAAGGAGTTGGCACTTCAGAAACTTTGACTCTTTTGTTCCCCAGTGTTTCTGTTTCTGAAATGTTTCCAGCAATTTTGCTGAGGTTTTCACACATGAGAAAAGTAATAACACAGTAGAATCAAGGAAAGTAATTCCTAGAAATAGAGAATACCTGTGATCTTCAGTGAGTGAAAATAAATGGTGTAGACAACAGCATCATACCTTTTAAAAGGCAGTATTTATTTCACAATATCTGATAAACATAAGCTGTATTATCAGGATAGAATTCAGCTGGACATAGGTTTAAGACAATTCAACTGAATACTAAGTGTAAGACAAAACCAAATTATTTGTGGCATACTGTTACTTGTCTGCCAGTTGCCAGAGGAGGAGAAAGAGTGAGGAAGAGATTATTTTCTTCACCAAGATGCCAAGAAGCCTTTATTTATTAATTTACAACTCTTTTTATACCCTTTTAACCTTAAGGTAATTGGACAAGAAGCCAGCCGCCCTCTGGGGTGATTGGCTGGGGTGGCACAACACCCATAGTTAAAACATCTCTCTACTGTTTTACAAACAGCTGCCACCTAGGTCACAGCTGGTGGGAGTCTTTGCCACCTCACTAGAAGGAAAATTCCAGGCAGTAGTTATTTTAGCATCCACAGCATACGATTTCAAAATGTCCATACTGTAAATAAAACCTAATGTAACAATGTTATTTCTGTTAGGACTTGAGAAAGCTCAGCCAT
Source organism: Ceyx melanurus (assembly GCA_024611195.1). Classification (NCBI taxonomy): domain Eukaryota; kingdom Metazoa; phylum Chordata; class Aves; order Coraciiformes; family Alcedinidae; genus Ceyx; species Ceyx melanurus. The sequence continues at coordinate 64,834 of JANHGL010003739.1, read as the reverse complement.
AGAAGGAGATGCAAAAGAATGTGTCTGGTTTAAATATAAACACACTAGTGTAAAGTAAATAATGTCACAGTAGAACTTTACTTTTGCTTTTCTAAAGTAGTAGTGGAAATGATTGTGTGAGGACTAAGTTAATTTTCACAAAACTCAAGAGCTTGTGCTGGCTTAGAAAAGACAAAAATGGGTATGGAAGTGCAGCCCACCTTACTTCACAGACACTTCAGTTATTTATGTTTATATATGTCATGTTTAAAATGTTTTGCATAAGCAGAAGACACCACCATATAGCAGAAGTAAGACATCACTATATTTTGTTGCCAGAGACAAAGTCTTTCCAGCTCAGTGCATCACTCCTTATGCTTCTACAGTTACTGGTAGATTTTATTTGCCCTAATGGTTTCTCAGTGCTTGGTCAATATTCCGTTGTCTCTACCAGAAATAATCCTTTCTTTTGCATAACAGATGTCTGATTCTGCTCTAGTTAAGAGGGAAATATGTTCTGAACAAAAACCCCAAACAACTTCCTTATTCACAAGGTCCCATATTTGTTTAATAAACTTTTCTCCACACTGTCTTCCACCTAATACCTTTGGAGACATGCAAAAAAACAAGTATTCAGGAGAAGCCTATCACCACAGATTAACACACCTCAAAAGCTGAATATCGAAAATCAGGCATGCAGTTAATTGCCGACAGTTTATCCACAAAGGAGAACAACCTACCAAAGTTCAGTCTAATTATTAATACATTCAAGGAAATTATAATCTATTCATTATGATACCATGTTGAGAAACAGATTCTGAACTCATCCGGTTGAACTATTAATTGTGGATTGTTTGCAAGTGTTACATCTGTGATATATTTTTTCATGCCATGTCACTGAAAGAAATGCAATTGCATTTCCTAACAAATGTTAATGTAAATGCAAATGCAATTGCAAAAATGAGAGCAGAATTATGTCATTGTCATTGCAGTGCCAATATAAACTTGTCAGAAAATCTAAAGTAAAACTTCAGCCTATGGCTAAATGTTCATCTTCAATGAAAAATTTTGCCTGAATGGTCAGAAATGCAGCTCAAAATGGCAGCTCTTTGTGGACCTACTGATCACACAAAAATAGAATCATTGGTTTTCATTTCTCACACTTTCCCATGAGGTTTTCCTGTGACCAAAAGGATGCACTGTTACTTTCTTTTTTCCCCCTCGATATTTGAACAGTCAACTTGATATTGAATTCCTAGAAAACTATCTATCAATATTAAGCCAAACTGAAGTTAATAACTCTTTTGGAAAGCCAAGTATACCTCTGAAGAAACAAGGCATATTGACAAGTTAAAAAAAAAAAAAAAAGACTCTAATCTTTTGCTTTTAAGTTCAGGAAAAAAAATATATTTTGAACTGAAACTTCTTGAGAGTTGGAGTACCTGCTAAACATCTGGAAAACCTCAAGGAACAGTATTCAGGGTATTTTGAGGAAAACTGACTTTCTGGTACTATTTTCTATTGGGTACAGTGCTGCTGGTTTATGTAGGAGATAAAGGTGGGTTTCTACCCATATATCTCCTGTGTATTTTATATGACAAAAATACAAGGCACAGTGAAGACCCCTATTTATTAATGATACATAACATAGAATCATAGAATTATAAACACGATCTGTATGTCTTCTTTATTTTTAATCTACAAAACACTGAAGAGCACTGAAGAGCTCATAAAATACATAGAGAAGAAGTACTCTTCTCTAGGAGGTCCCATTATCCTTTTTTTCGGGAGGTGAGGCTGGGGTTAGTGAAGCGTAGAAGCAGCTTTCTGAAAAGATAGTGTAATGCCCAGCCATATCCACTAAGGCTTAAATCGTTGCTTTCCTTATTCCCAGAGGAAAACTAGGCTAATGTCACTTGGACGACAGAAAACCTTTTCCTCTCTGATTACTCATGGACATGATTTGGGATCAAAAGCAGACCTGATTTTTAAAAACAAACAAACAAAACAAAAAACAAAACACAAAAGAAATCTAAAACTCACTGATCACACTCAAAGGTTTCAAAATACAAACATGCGATACATTTTTTCAGTATCTCGTCTTGTCATTTACTTGTAATTCCGAACAAAACCCAAATTCTGATCACACGTGGTGTTCCTGAATTATTTTAATTTCCAAATTAAATTGTCTGCTTCATTGAGCACACATGGCATCATTAGTCCACGTTCTCTTGGTTACTTCTTCTAAAACAACATTAAATAAAAACATACAAAGTATTCTCAGTGAGCAATTAAAACCAACATGTTTCAATTTACCCCTGTAGTTTGTGTTTGTATACCTGCATATGACTGCATGTTAAAGTGAACTTGGTGAGAGGGAAACTAGTCTGGTTCTTTGTTATAAATAAATAAGGGTTTAATGAAAAATGCAGGATGTCTTTTTAAGTATGAGTGATGAGAATGTTTCCAGACCTTTAAGCTCAGGTTCTGTCACACTCTGGCTGGAAGTTTGGAATTTTTTCTGTCACATTCCTCCTGGCCCCTTGTTAACTACTTATTAAATAGCACAGCCACTTAGGAACTTTTCTGTCCTTCTTAAAACAAGTATTTCTTTGCTCATGTAGAAAAGTCCTACTGGCTGTAAGGGGTTGACTTGTCAGAATAGTGGTGAGAGTGAATAAAGGAGGATTAGATCATTAGTGTTTCCCATCAGCCTCACATAGAAGTATGTGCTGAACACTGAGAATGTAAAGTAATCTTGATCTTCCTACTCTAACATGTTTTAAGGTACTTAAAATGACCTTCCCAGACATCTTGGCTTTCCACAAAAGCTTTTCTCATCTTCCTAGAATTAATTAAATTGGTTCAAACCCAGTCTGGCACAGTCCATTCCTAGAAATAGAGTTCAGCGTGGCAGGATGCTAAAGACTAGTCTGGAAAGAGAAAACAGTTGGGAGCACCCTGATGCACTATAAACTGCATCTATGAGCCAATTGTCCCTGCTAAGTATCAGGAGATAAAAGGAAGCAGATACCTCCATAAGTACAGAGAGGATCAAGGTTCAAATCAAATCAGGGCCACCAAGTTTATTAAGGGAATGGAACATCTCCCTTATGAGGACAGGCTGAGGGAGCTGAGGCTCTTCAGCCTGGAGGAGACTGAGGGGGGACCTCATCACTGTCTATAAATATGTTAAAGGCAAGTGTAGGGAGGATGGAGACAGACTCTTCTCAATGTCATCCAATGATAGGACAAGAGGCAATGGGAGTAAATTGGAGCACAAGAGGTTTAGGGTAAAGGATGAGGACCATGAGCCAATAATGCACCCTTACAGCCAAGAAGGCAAATGGCATCCTGGGATGCATTAAGAAGAGCGTGGACAGCAGGTCGAGGGAGGTTCTCCTCCCCCTCTACTCCACGCTGGTAAGGCCCCACCTGAAAAACTATGTCCAGTTCTGAGCACCCCAGTTCAAGAAGGACAGAGAACTACTGGAGAGACTCCAGCACAGGGCCACCATGATGATGGAGTGGAGCACCTCCCTTATGAGGAGAGGCTGAGAGAGCTGGGGCTCTTTAGACTGGAGGAAACTGAGGAACCTCATCAATGTCTATAAACATGTTAAGGGTGAGGGAAGGGGAGGACGGAGCCAGACACTTCTCAATGTCATACAATGACAGGACAAGAAGCAATGGGAGTAAGTTAAAGCACAAGAGGTTAGGGTAAACACAAGGAAAAACTTTTTCACACTGAGGATGACAGAGCTCTGAATATACACAATATTGGATTAAATGTAGCTAAGTATTTTAGAACAACCATATATTTTATAACAAATATTATATAACTATATAGAGTGATCTATACCTAAAAGTATTTAAAATTCCAGTTATATACTAAATATCAGTCTTCCGTACAAACATTCTTCAGTATCTCTGTCAGCCTTTTATCTGAAAGACTCTGTATTTAGACAGCCTACAATAAATACATAGTGTTTTAAGGTAGAATAGAAAGCAAATGAGAGGCCCCATTAAAACTAAGATAAAAGTGGTTATGGATCTATGGTAAAGGAAGAATTTTAATTTCAAGGAGAAATGTAACATCTGCGTTCAGAAAATTTTCCTCAGAATGCTCAATTTTGTAGTTCTATGATATTTTTTTATACAGACATGCCTTCTGGAACATGGTCAGTAAATGAAGTAGAAAACTCGAAAAGAAAAAGCTTATTTTTCTGTGATTAAGCCATTCGACAGAAACTGAAACAAGCTACAAAAGGTAGACCTCTGATGAGATGTATCACTCTGGAAATAAGAGGCTGAAAAACATTAATTCTGTACTTAATTTTTGCCTGTTTAGCATTGGAATTTTCTCTCTTCTTTTTTTTTCTTTCTTTTTTTTTTTTTTTTCTTTCCCAGAATATCTGATTCATTAACCTCATTTTAAGTTTGAATACAGGTAAATGTCATGACTGTTTTAATTTTGTAATTAATTTTCCATTCTGCTTAACAAAGCAATATAGATACTTAGAAATTTGAAGCAATTAAGTTTTGTCTCAATGGATTACTTACAAGGTACTCCACTACCTATCAGCTCTCATTCACCTGGCTGACTAATTACTTAATTAGTTTTCCATACATGCTGTTTAATATTTTTTGTCATTTTTTATTGCTACCAATATAAATCTGATTATTGCCTTCACAATTTTCCCGCCTTTTCCCCAAATACATTTAATTAAAAATATTTATCTAATCTACACATATATAGTTTGAACCATTTAGGCTAATGTTGAGTGACTATATTCTGAATATAGACAAGTCTTGCCTTTGAATACAGTAGAGGACTCTTGCAATTAAAAAAGTGCAATTTCAGTGGTGTCTGGAAGCATAAATGAGATTAACTTTTCTATTGTGTTTCCCTGCTCTTTTTTGTTGTTATTATTTTCCTTGCAGGATAAATAATGAAACAGTTATAAACTAAGTCATAATGCTAAAATATTCTACATGTGATTAGTGACATTAAAGTCTTAGGTTCATGTCATGACTTATAATTATGAGTGATCTAGATAAAACAATTTGTTATTCAGAGCTAAAGGGTGAAACCTAGACTTTCTATTGCTCCATGCAGTGATGAGTTTTTTCCTTAAATGTAATAAAATTATAAATAACCAAGAATGTTTATTTTATAATTAATGCATTAAGACATTCATGTCGGTCTTTGACAATTTTCACATGCCAGAATTTAAAATCATGTACATTCTTATAATATTAAGTGCCTACTGAGAAAACTGATAAAGGTGATGAAACTGCAGAGGATTTAACGTTACATTTAACAGGTAAAACATGTTGTTTCTTAAAATCTTATATTGAATCTATCAGAAATGTAGATAAATTGTGGATCTTGCTGCTTAGTGCTTTAAAACATTTACTTCAAAAAAGACATTTAAGAAAAATAAAAAATTTAATGCATTATAAAATTCTTCCTTGTAATTTATACAGTTTTGATACAGAATCTCTTCTAAGTAGGCATTTATGTAGTTCTATTACACTTTCTCAAGCTAGTTCTCTCAGATGTTGTACTGAAGTATAACGCAAGAGCAAGGAAAGGATCTGACCAAGTGTTCTGCTGGGGGTGGAATATGAAGAGATTCTGAGTTTGTGCAAAATTTAAAAAAAACAAAAACAAAAACAAAACAAAAACAACAAACCATTGCACGAATAACAGTATCATTTTGTTTCATGCAGCATTGACGTTGTTAATATTAGTAAAACTAGCAATGTTAACTAGCTCCAAATTTGCATTAGAATACCAGCATTCATTCTACATTTAATATTATTCAAAATTCTATCATTACAGTTTGGCATCATTGGAACTTGCAACACACACAAAGTATTATGAATCTTCAATCAGGGTTTATTTGTCTTTAAATTCAAGTGGTGTTTATATAAACAAGATTACCATATTTGGGAAGAATGGAACTGAAAAAAATAATTTGCTTTTGCTGATCTCAGATATATCTAAGCAGTTAACTGCTTGTGTGCAAATAAGACTGAAGGAAAGCTGGATAGAAAAAAGTATTGCATACTTTGTAATGACAAGCTATAGGGCTGGATTTCACCATAAATTAAGGAAGGTCTGAATCTATCACACAAACAAAGATGCCATATTTTGGGGGGGGGGAAAGGAATGGTGAATTAAAACATCTAAATTTCTTTGTTGAAAAGTCATTGCAGTGCTTTAAAATACAGTTCTTAGCAGAATCTGCTTTTATTTCAGCCTGGTACAGAAAATCTGGTTAATTCAAGGAAACACTCTGTAGTATCAGTTCTATTATAAATCCTTATCATAATAAAGATCATACTGACAGTCTCTTCTATCTAGTTTCTCTGGTTGAAACTGCAAAATGTTCCTGAGCTGCTGCTTCTCATGATTAAATTTCTTTTCTGTCATGGAACTACATTTTAAAAAATTCTGTTCAGTAAAATATTTCTAATACCATTACAATAAATTTAACCCAGTTTCACACTAGCACATGATTTGTGTTAACTAACGCTGGTGCAGTTGCTGACTGCCTGTTGATGAGTTTTAAGCTGCAAATGGGGAATTGGCTTGACTTTTTTTTTTCCTCTCCTTCAGTTACATCCAGCCCTGCTTTGTGAAAATAAAACTGTCAGAAAGATACAGGAAATAAAGATATTGCAGGTAATCTGCTAAGCCTTGTCTCATTCCTATTATCTGACAACAGATTTGCTCTTTAGGGGTCATTGCTGTGCTTGACATCTGTCACAAAAGCACAGTGGCCTTTTCCCCTTTCCTCTGATAAAACTGCCATCACAAGCAGGCTCTGCTGACACTCAGGCTGTTATCGTGATGACCCAATGGCTTTTAAAAGGGCTCTTAGGCTGCTCTTTTTTATTATTATTTATTTTTCTTTTCTTTTTTTTTTTTTTCATAAGCTTTTTCTACCAGAAACAAACTTCTAACCATGAGGAGAAGATGACCTGCAGTAAATACCCCAAATATATACAACAAACATTCTGACAAAATCTGCTGGTAGGAGTAAAACCCAAGAATAATGTGATAGTGCCTGAGCACATGCTCTGTTTGGTGAAGTGACAAGGATCACACTCACTCTCCTCCATCATTTTCTTCATCTGACATTTTCATTTGAAGAAGCTAGATGCTCAGTTGTAAAAATAAGACCTTTTATTAATAATCAAGAAAATGTGTGCCTACTGGTTTCAATTTTTCAAACTTATTCAATATTGCGTCATCTGGTTTAGCCATTCATAGTATCTGTTAATATACTGAAGTTAGCCAGTTTCTAATTTTTCTTCATTTAAAATTAAATCAGTTTATCAGAGTCAGTATACCCTTATATAAAGATAGCTGTGGTAGGGGGAGGGAAATATCAGGCTATTTATGCACCCAAGTGGTTATATTAGAAAAAAAATAAGATATGTTTACAAGCTGATTGACACTTGTTAATTGTAACTTTACATCTTTATTGAGTCATTTTCAGAAAATTATTCCTCAAATGTGTACATTTGTATATTTAAATTTAAAATGAAACTTTAAAATTTGGGTTAGTATTTATATATAACCTTTACGCCACTTTCTTACTACATAGTTGCCAAAAAGAAAGTAAATTAAAAAAAAAATTAATACCCAGAGTCATACAACTTTACATCAGCAAACTTTTTTTTTTCCATTATCTGACTGTTCAGATATTCTATTCCATCATCACAATCAAAAGATAGGTAGGTCTTAAATTTCTTTAATTAGATAAATCTTAGCAGGGAAAGTGAATAAAAGGAATAAAGCAATGGAACTGAATTAAAAATGAAGAAAAAAAAAATCCCCTTTCTCTTAAACCAAACTCTACTGGAAGCACATTTTTCCTCCCAACCCTTGTTAAACTAAGATATATCTGACAAATTATGAATGTTTCATAAAAGAATGTAGGCCTTTGATAGTAAATGAAAAACTGAAAGGTGTTCAATTTTGAAGGAGGTAATTAGAAACTATTTTCTCATTTTACCTCTGCATGAGAGGTACCAATATTTAAAACCAATCAATGTTTTAAATATTCTTATTGTGTCAAAGCTCACAAAACATGGACAGCAGGCTCTGACATCACAATGCAATCCAGAGGTGGCATCATTGGATTCCAAACAAAACCTACATATTCATAATGGATGAGACCTATGTGAAGAACAGATCTTACATTTCTCTCTTACAGCAATTATATTTAAATAGTTTTCTTTAAGAGGGAAGTTGATGAGCCCAAAAGCTACCTGTGAATGTCCACTACTCAACCAGAGAGCCCTGTGTGATTGTAGTCACACATACCACCACTATCCACCTCAAGCGGGAAGGCATACTGAAGGATGTGCCCAGGCTCATCTCTAGCAAGTCTATGTTCATTAGTATAGATACACCCAATCTGAGCAACTGTCTTCACCCCCATCCTTTGTCCCCCACCCCCAGGCTCTTCAGACTTCACCCCCATCCTTCACCCCCAGGCTCTTCACTGGAGGATCGGATTTTATTCCCTTCTTCAATTGCAGTTTCTTGTAGGGCAATGGACTGGAGGCTGTCCACAGGTTCATTTCCTCTGAGCCTGGTTTTATCCCCTTCCCCCTTCAAGCCTAGTTTAAAGCCATATCAATGAGGCCTTCTAACTCCTGTTCAAGGATCCTTTTTCCCCTTTGTGACAGCTGTACTCCACCTGGTGCCAGTAGGCCAGGTGCCAAATAAACTTTTCCATGGTCAAAAAAAACCAAAATTCCAATGGTGGCACCAGTCTTTCAGCCAGCTGTTAATTATATATGTATTCCACCCTCTCTTTGTATGTCTCCCTACTATCTGAGGGATTGAAAAGAATATCACCTGTACCCTGAACCTTGAACCAGTCACCTCAGTGCCTTGAAGTCCTTCTTGTTTGCCTTTGGACTTCTCTCAGAAACCTCATCATAGCCAATCTGAAAAACTAACAAGGGATAATAATCAGAGGGGTGTAACAATTCATGCAGCCTCCTTTTAACATCTTTAACCCGAGCTCCAGGGAGACAGCAGACTTCCCTGTGGGATGGGTCCAGTCTACAGATAGGGCCCTCTGTTCCCTTTAGAACAGTCACCCACAACAACTCTCCTCTTCTTCCTCCATGAGGAAGTTTTGAGTTGTGAGTCTGAGGGATAAGCTCTATGAAAATCACCAATTGGATCATCATCAGAAGGAGTGTCAAATTCAAGAGGTTCATAGCCCTTCACTGAGGGCAATGAGGGGGGAGGGGGAGGTGGAGGAGTACTCACCTTCCTTTGCAAGGTGGGATCTGCCTCCAAGCCTTCCCCTCTCCCATTTCCTCTCCTTCAGGCTAGTTATGAGAAGAAGACTGGGTGTCTTCCAGGAGGGCCTCATACCTATTCCTCAGAGGCACCAGAGGAGGCGAAGCAGGCAAGGGTGGAGCCTGCCTTCTGCCAGAACCATGAACCTGCCTCCACTCACCCCCTTAACTTAGATTTCTGTCCTCTTTCTTAGAGGGACAGAGTAGAGTGTGCCTTTGATCTTGGGTGCCATCAGTCACATGAATGGAGCACAAAGCTTGGCTCCAGCAGTCTATCTCAATTTCCAATTCCCTAATGCTTCTAAGCCTTTCTATTTCAGCCCTAAGTCTCACAACCTCATCCTCCATCAGGGCCACATGGAGGAGCAGATCATTTACCTGCTCGCACCGCATGCAGCCATATTGAGGGCTGCCCTCTGAGTTCAGGAGCATGCTGTAGCATTCCCTACAACCTGTCATCTGCACTCTCACATCTTTCTGTGGGGGCTTTGCCTGTGTTTCTATGTCCATTTTGATTGGCAACAGGAGTGTGGCCTTCCTTTGTCAAGTGGAGACCGTTTTGTTAGGGAGCATACAGGAGCAGTTCCTCCCAGCTTGCGTCTTGTGCCCCCCCACCTCGTGCCAACGAGCGAGAAGGCTGCTTTTACACTGCCCGCAGTCTGAGCAGTGCTTCTGGGTTTACACAGTGTTTTAAATCCGCCGCAGCTGCCCCGTCACCGCCCCCAGCTACATGTCACGAGAGAGATGCTGAGTCCTTCTGGAACTCTCCTCCTTTCCCTGGGCTTCCCCAATTTAGGGAAACCCTGTCCGCTTTAAAAAGAGAAGGAATTAAAAGCTCCGGTCTCGGAGATTACCGGTCCCAGTCCCGGTCCTGCATTACGCTACCTGCAGTCTGAGCTTGGCAACCTGAGGGTTGCCAAGTGCTGGAACTGACTGCCCAGAGCAGTGGTACAGTCCTCGTCCCTGGGGGGGATTTAAAAAACCATGGTATATGGTGCTGAGGGACATGGTTTAGTTGTTCAGAAAATGGTTGATTTTGAAATCCAGCTGCCTGAACCAGGAAAGTCCAGTTCTTCCCAATTTCCTCTTGAATGTCGCAGTTCTGTGCCTCTCCACTCTGTACCATCACATTCACTTGATTTTTTTTTTCTCCTCCCCAGTTGTCATAAAAGATTGAAAGTGCTAAGGAATCCTGTGTGCAACATGCATCCTCCAGCTCCAAACAACTCAGCAGGGATTTAGGAATATTTGCACAGTCATCCTCCAAAACCCAGGAAGTTTTGAGAGGCTTTGTTTTATTGAAGTGTACAAAGACCAAGACAAAAATCAGTAGGTAAAAAGTACACCATGTGAAATAGAAAAGGTGGAAAAAGAGAAAGAAAAAAACTAATGCTGATGAGTTTCTTCATCATAACCAGCATCCCTGTTCCTAATCCTTGCATGTATGTCACCCTTTGCCAAAATTCAGAGGGGAGTGGGGGGGGCACAGAGTGGGGTGCAGTAGAATCTTAAAGACAACAGTCAGGTAAAATGTTTTAAAATGTGAAAAGAATGTCTCAAGTCTTAAGACAAGTAGAATACAGTAAACTGAGAAGCGTCTCAGGTAGACTGCATATTGTGAAATTTGCAGTGCTTTGCATTTTAATAAAAATCATTAGTGAAACACAGCTATGGAATGCAATACTGTAGGTTCCTGCTGCTAAGGATGATTGAGATGTCAACAAGACCTATACTTACTGGTCCAGGGTATAATTTGGCTCTTATCTTTTTTTTTTTTTTTTAATTCAAAATTACCAGGTCCTTTTGACATGAGTTGTATTTTCAGTGTATATAATCTATTCTAATACCCAAGCACATGTCAGTGTGGGAAGTACTATCGCAGAGACTGTGGGTGATATTCCATCTTCATTTGCTCCCATACATTCCCACTGAAATGTAAGAGATCTAAATAGAAGATTATATGTTATTTTTCTATTTAGAGCTTGTGTTGTGGGTTTTGTCATTGTTTGTTTTTGTTTCTTTCTTTTTCGCTATTATTATTATTGCTGTAGAGGTTAGTGATTTATTGGTGAGCAGAGATAGAGTGAAGGAACGCAATAAGATGATCTATGAGTACTTGAGTCTATACAATTATAATTTGCAATAATATTTTTATTCACTGTCTGCACTAACAGTACTTACATGCCAAATGTCACAGGCACTGCTGTGAATTAAGGCGCTCAGTTTTCAGGTGGCCATTCCTGAAAAATGTCCACAGCCTGCTCTTGACAGATTCCTGGGGCCAGAGATTGTTTCATATTATGCTTCCTTGCTGATTCTTGCTCAGTCTGACAGTACCTCACAACAAGGGTGCTGAGTCATACTGAGGGTATGATAGAGGCTCTTCTGTCCCCTGAAATGGGCACTTTTTGCCTTCATCATCTGACCAGATTTAAAATGAAGCAGAATAAGACATTCCAGCTCTAAATTTGATGCTTAACTTGGTCAGACATATGGAGCAATCTTCAGCCCTAAGAGAGATCCTCTACATCAGTATAGACTAACTATGGTCCCTGCATAATTTGCAACCTTAAACATCTTGAAGGCAATTTTCCACTTAGACTGTAGAAAAACATGGAAAGAAAATATTTTTTTATCTCAGCTGAAGTTTGCTTATGTTTCCTAGTGATTTTGAGTAGAGTGAAGATCCGCAGTGCAGTTTGAGTTCTGCTCCGACACACTCTCTGAGGCCTGTGTGCATTTTGTCCTGCTGGGATAGAGTGGTGATACTGCTCAGTTTGTTTCAGTGCTGCTCACAAGATTAAGCTTCCAGTTTGCTCTGCTCATACTATCTCAAGAGCTACTATAAAAACAAAGTACTTGTAATATGCTATCATGGACACCAACAGTTAAACTCCATTAACCTATGTATAGACAAAATTTTATTCTACGCATGCATGTACTTCTTTTTGCTGTCATCAGTTTTACAATATGCTGGTGTTGCTGGAGTCTCATCTAGGGATGATGATCCTTACCCCTCAGTGGCTGGACCAGCTGGCAGAAATGAGGACCAGAGCCTCTTCACCTTACACCATTAGATGCAGCTTCTCTTCAAGCATTTCAGCATGACAAAGAAACTCCCAGCACTGAACCAAAATATCTTCTTCATTCCTGTGATGTCACTTCAAAGCTGTTCCTCTGCAGTCAGCTGGGATATTCCAGATTTACTTTGGTAGCATAGAGCTGGGAATTTGTCCTACTAATTTTTGAATTTATGTCCCATGGTCATGCAAACTAAAGAGAGTGTGTTGATTTCCCTCAGGATTCAAAATGTGATAGATCAACTGCTTCTGCCAATTACCCATGTCTTACTTGTCTCTTAATGACCTTTCAGAAATGTAGAACATATGAAGTTTCTTTATCCAATTATTACTTGCAATATTTGAGTAGTTTCTGTGTGTCACATTATTAAGAACATTTGAACATCTGGCGTTTAGTTTTAAGTGAATTTAATAAACTCTACTTTTACTAAAATATATGTTTTTATTAAAGGCAAGATTACCAAAAGCAACACTTTTTTTTTTTTTAATCATCACAACTTATTTACTCTGTTACCCTAAAATATATTTTTAATGATGCTGAATCATAAAAGATCACAGACAGGGCATTTGAAGGAGAGTTGATATCTACACAATGAAGTGTATGTTATGATCTATGATGTTAGGAATTTGATAAAATATAAAGATTAGGCTAAAGTATGAAACTCATGAAAAAATAGAAAATGAAATGGATCAGAAAAACACCTACAATATTAATCAGTTTCTATCTCTAGATTAAATTCCATCTTTTTCATTCTCAGTGGACTGATGTATGACACAACTTGCACCTAAATCACTAACACCTGATCAAATGACTGTTCTCCTCACAACCCAACTCTCATTGTCTGTGATGTACAGAAATTTAAGAGGAAAGAGATCATACACACATATATTTAAATTTAAATAGTCAAATGGAGGAAGTCTGGTTTTGAATGCTGCAAACCAAAGTGCAGATTTCCACAAAACTTTGTGGAACTTAGTGACAAAGTTGAAAACTCTGTAAGCATTTCCTTGCTACCAACATTAAATTTGAGAGGACTTTGTATTCTATTCTCTGTGACATGAAAAATGCTGCAAATCTTTACCAGGCCAGTGGTCAGTCAGGTCACAGCTTAAATAAATTCACACAGAGACAGGAACTTTTGACCATCTTCAAAAATCAAAATGCTTTAGTGATTCAAACTTAACTTTCCATAGACAGTTTCTTTAGTTATATAATTCATGACTAAACTGTTGAAAACTTTTCACTTGACAAAATGTGAATAGTCTGTCTTCTGAACAATGCTTATGAACTGCAGATGTGGCAAATAATCCCAGTGAGTTTTCTGTGGGAAGAGGGAGGCAAAGACTCTGTTCTGCCCCCACTGAACTAGCAGGAGTTCTGTCCTGGACTTCAATGGAAAGAAGATGAGATTTCATGTCTTTAAAGTGGGAAAATTATCAAAGTGGAAGTTGCACAATGCACAGATGTACTAGAAAGTAATTATGTACTGTAAAGAGTAAAATATAGACCACTTCTATTTTGGTGTAATTTCCCATTCCATTTCATGTTTCCTACTCTGTTCCTGCATAATGAGTTGATGAAGCTCAAGTTGCCTCCATCACTTTGTGATCTGCCATTCCTCTTAAGATGTATTTTGTATACAAATTATTATACTTAAGAAAGCTTTTATTCTGAAAAATCTCATCAAAAGAAAGTTATTTCCAAATGAAATAATTAGCGATGCTATTTGATGTACAAGAAAACACATCCCTGAATAGGTGTAACCATTGCCATGTTCTTTAATGCCTAAGGCCTTTTATACATATGTGTTTGGAAAAAAATCAGCTTTTAAAACTTATGAAGTTATTAAACTTCATTTTTGAAGACTCCTCACCAAGTTAACAGGTTTTCTTTCAAGCAAAGTAATTGATGAATCCACTTCTTACTTAAGATACCAACCATCACAAACTTTGCAGACTGAATGGGGCTGAAAGCAGTCATGTAAAAGTAGAATAATAATTTCTGTGGGAGATTCATGGACAAATCACTTGCCACCTTGCCTGAGTCAGCACCCTTTTGTGGATGGAGCTGTCTCATTTTTTTTCTTAGTAGCACAAATCCCCGAAGATTTAGTGCATCCCTAAGGTCTTAGAATTTTACTATGCATTATGACTCTGAATGTGAATCATATCTCCTAATCCAACCCCATCCCAGGTGATTATGTACACCAATGGACCACATACTGGAGGCAGAGATGTTGTGCTTATGTTTAATTGGCCTGAAGAGTATGTATCAGGCCAGATTAGGGCTAATGCTATCCCTGTTTTGCCTTGTTTTTGTCACAATCAGGATGGTTTGCAGTTATTAAACTTCACTGAGAATTTGAAAAGGTTTTGAATAGTTAGAATACCAACTTTTATGTAGTTAGTCAAGTCAACTACTGTTGTCTCCAAATCAGCTTGAAATATTCTGTAATTTAGTCAATGTGACTTGTGGAGATAGTAAAATAATATTTCGTAATGAATTTTAAGTGTAGAAAATCTATATATTTTATGTGTTTGAGTGGGAACATACCAAACAGTTTAATAATTAAGTATAGAATCACAGAATACCAGTTTTGGAAGGGATCATCTAGTCCAACCTTTTAAGATAAACTGTATATATATATAAATATACAGGACAGCCAGATGATGAAGCCCAGACAACATGGATTTATAAAGGGCAGGTCTTGTCTGACAAACCTGATCTCATTCTATGATAAAACGACCCATCTAGTAGATAAGGGAAGAGCTGCAGCTGTTGTCTACCTTGATTTTAGCAAAGACTTTGATACTGTTTCCCATAACATTCTCCTGCAGAAACTGGCTGCCTATGGCTTCACAGAATCACAGAATCACAGAAATTAGGGGCTGGAAGGGACCCAGAAGATCACCTAGTCCAACCCCCCTGCCTGAGCAGGATCACCTAGACCAAGTCACCCAGGAACAGATCCAGGCGGG